>JAJLZD010000024.1:0-135629 GCA_030571975.1 Yamadazyma olivae | reverse complement strand
AATAACAAGAGAAGAAGTAAGGGTAAAGTAGAGAAATTGTGAAAACCACAAAAAGAAAAAGAAGAAATAGAAAAAAAATATAAAAAAAATATAAAAAAAAGAAGTATCTTAAAGAATGGAAGATATTACAACATTAAAAGGAGACGAGTGTATATTGTAATTACAATTGAAAAATACTCTGTCCTGGTAGAATGCGAAGAGTTGTTGCAAAAAAGTCGTTCGTAGACAAAAAGGGAAGTGATATTATTCTGGTTAGAGAAAATAGTTTCCATTGATATGCGTATAGAGCGTCCTGAAGGCGTTGATATCAATAGTACTTAAGGTTTTTGGTATGATACGTTCATGCTCAATATAAAGATTACATTAATATAAAAGCTCCGTGACAATTAGTGAAAAAAAAAAAATCATATTGCCATTAATATATAAGTATGTACACAAAACTTTCGCTGGTATTGATAGTCCTACAAACAGAAGCCTCATAAACTTCTTTCAATCGTATAATCTGTCTAGGCAAACAAATTGTTACTAATCGAATTTTTTATGTTAACTTTTTAATAAATGTACTAAAATAGTATTGCTTGATCTATCTACTTTCAAACATTATTATCAGGGTCACATATCTTGACTTTGTTTCTTTTGGCTTGTTCAATTGAGGATTTTATACTTTTAATCTACTGCGCAGCTTCCTCAAAAATTAAGCATTTCCCAAAACGGCTATATTAACGCAGAGTCGGGTAAATCTGAAACATGATCTGAAACTTATAAATATGTTGTATAAAAATGTGGTACTCTTGCTACAAATGGAGATTTTTCACAATGAAGCATCCAATTGATTATAGCAGGTACGAAGATATAATACTTGATACTACCGACAATGAATATACTGATCAAATCAACAATGTAGGGGGTAATACTCCTACTGTTTCAATGGTTGAAGATTTAAAATTAACTGAATCAATTTTACTTAAATATAATGGTTATTCACTTTTCGAAGCCAACATGTATAAATGTCATCATTGTAACCTAGTAGTATCTACATTATTGGGCTTAATGAAACACCTTGCTAGTAAAAATGCATTAACGCAAAATAAACACCATTGTATAATTGAAGATTGTATATTTCATCGAGTTGGGTTTAAAACAAAGGCACAATCAAGAAAGCACTATCTTTCATTTCATATTAATGATATAAATATTAAACCTGACATCAAACAACAAATTACGAGTATATTATATTGCTGCTCCGTTTGTGGTAAGCCATTTTCTAGAAAAGAGAGTAAAGAAAAGCATATCAAGTCAATACATAATGAATAAATATAAATATATATTAAGCAACCGGATCATAATTCTCAAGCGGTAATTGATTATTTTCAATTAAATTACAAACAGTGTAGATGTAAATATTTCTGGGATCAGTTACTCTACTTAGTGCAACATACATTTGACCATGAGTGAAAGGTTGATTTTTAAGGCAAATACCTAATTTTCCTGAAAGTGTGACACCTTGACATTTATGTATAGTTGTAGCAAATGAAACACAAAAAGGGAATATATAGCTTGAAGAATTTGTTGGATATAACTTATAAGAAGGATGAGTTTTTGTTTCAATTGTCACCGAATAACTATCAGAATTCTTAATAATGGCTTTAGTACCATTAGCCAATCCTTCTTGAAGATTGATATTACAATTCAGTGTAACAGGACATCCTTTATATAATAAAGTACTCACTAGTTTTATTCTCAACCATATTATCAAGTGGTAATAACTCTAAAGAATCTTTAAAAGTTTGATTTTTTCTTTTATATTTAACATCACATTTTCCATTAATAGTGTCAACATCTACTACATGAGTACTTACAATCATATTATTACTAAAACAATCAAGACTATGATCCAAATCCGATTCACCATATACTGCTTCAATTAATTCTTCCATTGAATATACTTGATTAATAAATGAAGGGAACTTTATAATATGCTCACCTGAGTGATCAAAGGACAAATATGTAAATTTTCTAGGAATTCTAACTTGAGCTAGGAATTCAACATATTCGGATTTGAATTGATTGTCAATTACTCTTAAGTCTTCTTTCAATGAATATCTTTAAATAGTTCGGTAGTTAATAAACTTAAACTTGGAGCTTGGCTTGGTTTTCCAATTGGCAAAAACTGACTGAAGTCTCCTGCCATTATTAGACTTCTACCACCAAAAAATAAATCATTTTCAAATACTGATTGCAATATTTTGTTGGCCAACTGAAAAAAATTACTTGGAGTAATTGATATTTGATCCCAAACAATTACTTGAATATTTTTAAAATAGTTATAATCACCAGTATTAATTGGTGCATTTAAGTCATAATTAAATGGCAATTTAATTAAAGAATGACACGTTCTACCATGATTCAAGTTCAAAGCAGCAATTCCTGTGCTAGCACACACACCAAGAGTATTTGGATCCAAAGAATTGATGATGGTATTAAGTAATATTGTTTTACCACACCCTGCTTGTCCATATATATATATGAGTTGTTGTTTCAATTGTAAAGAATGCATAACATCATCATATACGAGCTTTTGATTTACTGTTAGCTTAGAATTAAACTTTGGTTTCTTTAAAAGCAAATTTTGTAACTTTTCTTTCATCATCTTAAGAAATACGGTAGAATCTTAGTCGAGTTTGAATATATCATATTCATTATCACTATATTCATGATCTCGGTATACTACTTTATTGATTAGTAGTAATGTAGTCCATCTAATATATATGATCATTAGTTATAGGAACTGAATATTTGTTCAAAATCGATCCTACGTCACTACTAAGCTTTGAAAAGTTTTTTTCAAATACAGTTATAGAATCTAAATCGAATGGATTTCTATAAATTAACGAAGAAACAAATATTTCTCTTGATCTGTTGGCTGATCCTTCGAATTGATTTAGAGCAACTTGCCATTTGGATGGGACAGATATTGAATTTTTCTGTGTATTTTTATCACTCAGTGTACCTTCTTCACCCTGTGTATCTTTATGAAGCCATTTTTTTGTTTGTAAGCTTGCCTTTGTATCCTTGTTAAAGGTACATGATTGAGCGTTGAGACCGGTTAATGAAACTGCTATATAGCCTGAATTGTACTTAACTGGATTTGAATGTCGAGTAATTGTTTTAGTCCTCCTCTTCAACCTTAAAAATGTCATAATATTAGAGAAAGGACTAAACTCTGAATCTTCAGTACGTTTAACATGAATGTTAGAAAGTTTTTTGGTTCCTTTATACTCGTCATCTTGATAAGCTTCATCTTTATCACCAGTATCTCTGTCGTTTCTTCTGTTATTTTGTGGTGTCATCGAGAACAAGTATAAAAAATGTGTTAAATGTGTTGAAAGTGTTGAAAGTGTTAAACGTTTCAAATATGTTAAATGTGGTAGTCTAATGTTGCAACCTGTATATAATTAGGATTAGAAAAGGCAGCATGGTATATAAGTATATGTAGATGGGCAGTGTTTGTATAAGTATTATCAACCGAAGCAAGAAAGGTTCAAATTAAGGATCGATATTTGATGTAAAAAGGATGAAAATAAAGTAATGTTCTATGATCTAGAAGAGAATATGAAACTCACCAGTATTCGAAAACTTCTTGTTAGCATCAAAAAAAAAAAAGAAAAAAAAAAAAAAAAAGTTTTCCTTAGGTACTTTAAAACATTTGGGAAGTCAGGTTATGAGAGAAGACAACAAGATCTCAAATCCTTAAAACACAACCACTTCATGTAATCAGAAGGATTGTAGTAAAGTTTTGACAAACAAATATTTGAAGTATTGCAAGCTAAGAACAAAATTAAGGTGTATCTTGACAACAGAAAATACTTTCGTTTTCGACTAGCTTCCACAGTATATAACCGCAATTTCGAAATTTTTTACATCGATCCTCTAAATTATCTACTAATAACATATAGATTAAATACTAGATTACTGATTTCATCCAGTTATAAACAAGTAACTTGCTCATGATCAAATTATCCTCTTTGATTCGAAGTGGTTGAATTCTCTCATTTTACAAATATCTCCTATTAGCTAATAATAAATATAAATTTAAACTTAAGAGACTTTCTCATATAGCTTGGTTTCACTAATAGTTCTTCTTTGTTATCTTTCCATCTCTGGTCTGCTAATATGTTACATCCTCAATTCTCCAAAAGCTCCTTATCGAAGATTATATAATCCGTTGACCAACAAAAAAGAGCTTTGAAGACGGAGAAAATAATTCCATTGTTTTAATATTTTGTAGTTTTGAGTAATGAATGTTTTTAAATGATTGGTGCATGGGAAGGTGAACGGAGCTCATGCTCTAAATGGAACATTTGATTAAAATTTACACCTAATTTACATCTAAGCTTAGACCCTTTTTCTAGTGTTTTGATTTTCCTTAGCCACCATCAATCTGGGGTAACTATAACATGAGTTCAAAGATTAACGCATTTGAGTACAATATGACGAAGGACCAACAGATAAACCTTCATTGTCACATTTACCATATTTACCGCTTTTTAAGGTAGAAAGCTTATCTATATTTTGCAGATTACAATGTATTGTCACACGACCCATTAAAAAGCTGGAAAGAAGTATGAAACAAATGATTTTCGAAAAATTCACTATTCACTCAATGAGTACACATGAGCCACAAATTTCTGTGTTATTCTTCTTGAAAATTAGTGTAATGCAGCACTGTTCTTAATCACTATGTTGCAAAATCTATTTACCCCAGTGAGCATACGCAATAGCACAACGTGCGTGGGTTAACTGATAAGGAGGATAAAGATCAACATAGATCGATAAGGCAGGGATTCTGAAACAAGTCACCCCTGGAATATTACATCTTCATTGGCTGGCAGCAAAGTTGTTTCAGATTTAGTCACTTGATATCTATTTTTATACAACCTGAAACATGGGTTTCAGAATAATTTTACCTATTTAGGAACTGTAATTATACACAGAGATCAAATCGGTTAAAAATAATATATTATGAGTTAATCCTTGAGAACAATCTTAAAAAATAATACAAATCAATCGATAGTCTTTTGCTCTAAACCACTTTACGAGAAGAAAAATTCAAGAAATAAGAAACCATAAGTTAAGCTAATAGGAGTATCTAGCCACATGAAACTGATCTAGGCTCGTTAATTCATCTTGGGTTATTATTGCTTATAATATATATTTTTTGAACTTGAAACAAATAATGCATATTTATTATTTATTGTAAATTTATTTAAAGTGGTAGATTGTTATTGACTTGTGATTATATTTGAAAACATTTAATCCATCAGTCCAACAAAGTCACTAGCATTAGCTCTAGCATCATTACCTCCCTTCATTTTATTTCTATTTACATTTTGCATTTTTGCATTAGCACCTTCAGATAAAGTATAAAAAAAACTCATATAGCATGGATATGTTTGTAGAAGATTACTATAGAGATGAGGACACAAATCAGATCCACTCAGATAACATCGATTTGAATCTTAAGTTAAACGGTCATATTTTATGCCAGGATTTATTTGATACCAATGATGAATCAAGTAATTTAGGAGAGGCTGAAAAGATTACTTTTCTAGAGCTCACAAGTGCTAATCCAGACTTAGAGAGCAAAAATTTTTTCAATTATTATTATGGTGAAGATTATGGCGAAGATATTCAAAGTGCATCTTCACTGCCCGAAATGCAATTGATGGACATGCAAGAGATGAATTTCAGCTGTGACAGTTTCGATCTGTTTGATGTGAATCAGGATATGCTATTAGATAACGAATCAGAAAAATCTGATCCTGATGATGTTGCTATAACCGAATTAGAAATAGATATACATTTACCAAACTCAAGAGACTTAACATTCATCAAGTCGTCTACTACCAGTCCTAGAATAAGCGACGAGCTACTCAAGACTTATGAAAGTATCATTCACAAAAGAAACCAATTCTCCTGCAATCATTGTGATGATAAATTTTATTGCTTGTACGACTTGATTATGCATTATGATCAGAATGATATATTTAAAAGCTTGAAATATAGATGTGTATTAAAAGATTGTCCTTTTAAAGTTATTGGATTTCAGAAGAAAATTAACTTAAGAAAGCATTTGATTTCAACTCACATTAGCAAACCTGATAATGTGATCAAAAGTGACTGCAAAGATGAAAGAGGATTAATTAAGGAACTACTTTATTTTTGTTCAGAGTGTAACAAGGTATTTTATAGAAGAGATACTTTACAGAGACATGCTAAATCACTTCACAAGCCCAATAAGAAAAGGAGAAGATAGCTTTCAGAAAAAGATCGAAAAGTTTAATTGTTTATGCTTCCTCCTCGGGTTTATTTCGTTCAGTAAACTGGTTTAATTTTGTATCTCAATATAGTTGTTAAAATTTCGGTGCTCGCAACTCTTGCATCAACAGATGTTCACCCTTTATTTTTTGATATTTCTGAATTCTTGTACAGAGTTTACAGGGTGAAAGATATACCTTCGCGAGACAGATCTCGCATTTATATACTTTCAATAACGCTGTAGCATGAATCTAATGTCACTTGGGATAGATATGAATGGCGGAGTCTGGTAACATGAACATCGCAGGTACTTAGATGAATATCGTTTGAAGAAAAAAATAACGTCGTGACTATATATACATATAAAAGTCTACTAATAATATCGTAGTCTGAAACATTTAAATGGCCTTGTCGTCAGGTAGATTTTCATAACTTATCTTTCGAATTTTAGAATATTAACGCTTTTTGCAGCTTATCTAACTCGTATTTTATGGGGTTTATAGGGATTTTTAAAGACTCCGGATAATAGTCTTCTGTGATACTGCAAGCTGCACTTTAAACAAATTTACATGAACTCGTAGAAAAACTAATGTTCACCCATTGGCTTGATTATTTACTAATTGTATATTAAAGCAGAAAAATATCACTATACTACCATACTGAATACGCCTATTCTATACCTTTTTCGACAAAATATATGCAAATACATCCAATATTTCTGAACAATAGTTGGACTGCTTAAAGTCGAACTCATAGTTAATCTTTTAAGAGAGTCTACATTAGGTTCCGAAAGAATGAAATATATATTAGGTATTCATGCTCACAAAAGAATATCTTAGTATATAATAAACCAATCATGGTTTAATTAAACATATGAAGCAGCCTTAGCTAATATCTCCAGCCCTTCTGCCTTTTCTTGTCCTTCCAGTTCCAGGTTCTCTGCTTTTTCAAGTATCTCTTCATTTTCAACCAATTTCGCCGCTAGAGCCTTTCTAAAACGTCTCGTATAGATCCAGCCTATGAAATTACCAGTACTAACTCCAACAATCCAAGAGAACGCAAAGTCCAAGGGGTACATACCCCACCAAACCGTGAATAATATCAACAAATTCTGTACTATCAAAGCAAGTGCTAATCGTGCTCTCCGAATGTTACTTGGAGGTGACATTTCAAAAAGGGAAATTTGCCTTCCCACTATGAATAATTGGATATACATTGCAACCCAGCAAAGCACAACACTGACATCATATAAAGAAGTCATAGTTGAATGGTTTCTCTTAAGGAGTCGATGAAATTTTGTGAGCAGAGGCTTAGAAGGAATGATACGTATCTAAAATTTTGGAGAAACTACATATTGGAAAAAGTCTTGATCCATACTCCAAGAAACTCTTTAATAGGCGATGGTATGAAGAAATCTAAATCTGGACCAAAGGTCTAGTATTATGCCTCCAATTGATTATATTTACCGTTTTCCATGAAATCAACCTCATATTTGCAACCAGCTCAAAGATTTAGGTGAAATATATTTGATCTTATCCAGGCATTTGATCTGTGGTGACATCCCACACGGAGGAATTGTTCACATTTTAGTGTTGATTCCCCTGTCATAAAACTACATAGTCAATAAAACTGAGAAATAGAAACTGATGGATGCAAATTCTCAATTTTCTATCGCGTGCTATGGACTCTACTTCGTTTGCTAGCATATTGGCAGGAGTCAAACGAATGAGAGAAGAATATGGCGACTCTGAAAATAAAGATAATGATATAAACAGCTCAACAGAACACGAAAAAGCTGCAGAAGTTGCTATTAATTCAACTAAAGAATCAAGAAATGAAAATGAGGTAGCTTCAAACACTGAACCTTCCAAGAATGAGAGAAGTGAATCGACTACACCAGTTCCCGAAAGAAACAGAACGATTGACTCGTCTAGACTAAACAGAATAAGAGGAGGAGTGCAAATGTATAGCCAAATCCAGGTTGCTCCATCGCAAAAACAAAACCCTATGTTACTGAGTCCTTTGTTGAAACAGAAGCCTGTAACTTTTAACAAGGAGATTTTATCTGATTATTATATCAACCCTACATTACAAGTGTTATTTTTATCTCTCAAGTATCATCAATTGCATCCTGAATATGTCTGGAGGCGTATAAAGAGGCTAAACCAAGGTTCAAGTGTTACTATGAACACCAGACGAGACAATTCCCTTAAAATATTATTAGTTGTCATAGATATTGATTCACCGCAAGAAGCATTAAGAAAATTAAATAATATTTGTGTCAAACAAGATCTAACATTACTCGTAGCATGGTCTTTTGAACAAGCAGGTAATTATGTTGCTATGCTAAAAGAGAATGAGCTTTCAGCAAATAGAGTAAATTTGGCAATTAAAGGGATAAAGAATAACGATTTTACATCTAATATGATAAACACTTTGACCACAGTAAAAGCAATCAATAAGACTGATAGTATTAATTTAATGGCTAATTATAAAAACTTCAAAACCATCGTGAAATCGGACAATCTCAGACTTCATGGCCTTGGAGATAGAAAAATCAAAAACTTGAAGAGTTCATTCCTGGAGCCATTTATTTATAATAAAGATGAATAATGTGCTGACAATAATGACTAATGAAGATATGACGGTTTCTATTATATATATTAATATACTACTAAGCTTTAGCTTCGCCTTGCTCTTTTTCCATTTGTATGACTTTACTTCTTAAAACCATAGTTATGTTATTTAAAATTTCATTCTTTTGTACCAAGATATCTTTTAATTTAGCTGAATCTTGGTTCAATTTGGTAATTTTCTTTTCAAATGACTTTTTAGCTTCTTCTGCATCCTTTTCAGCATAATAACCAGTACCGATATCAACTAAAAATTTCGATTTATCCTTAACTGTACCTGGTAAGTACAATGAACTAGTCATTGGTACTAAAATCTCATCACTTTTGCTATTTTTCATTCCATCTACACTATTTATACAATCCTTCAACTTTCCTTGTGCGGTTTGTAATGCTTGTAAAGATTGGGTGAAATGGTTAATCTCATCTTCTGTACTTTTTCTGATGTCCACCAACTGCTGTGGTTGGAGCTGTGTCAAATCAATCTTTCTTGGTGTGGACATAGTTATATACTGTTGAACTGATTTGGATTTTTCTCACTGAGCATTAAACATTAAGTATGGGAAATGATGGAGGTACGATAGCCAAACGAAATGACATCATAAAGATGTACAAAGAGGACACAACTAAGAAAGAGACATATGATGATGATTTAGGTGCTTTTGGGCTTTGTAAATTGACTAGTAAGTCGCTAGTTGGCAAACCAGTCGTCAGCGACTACAAAGGGAATCTTTTCTTAAAAGAGCTGATTTTAGAATTTTTAATAAACAAAGAGTATAAAACAAACAAAGAATTAGCACATATACACAATTTAGGCGATGTTTTAAATTTGAAAATAGAGTTTGAAAGCGAAAGACCAGTTTGTTTGGTAGATCTGAAGTTTTCAGATTCATTCATGTATTCTAGAAATTGTGGTTGTGTGGTGAATAAGAAGATTATGGACCAACTACTAAAAGAGAACCTAAAAAATTGCCCTAGTTGTAACGAAGAGTTTGAAGAAATAGACTTGGTGATTGTGAATCCCTTGCATAACAAGCAATTTGAAAGTTTTAATGATAAAAACTACGAAATGCTCAAGTCCAAGAATTTGACACATACTAAGAAAGAAAAGAAACAAAAGAAACGCAAGGGCGAAAGAGACGATAAAGAAAATGATACCAAAAGAAAGAAATAACAAAAATGTAAATTACTATGTACAATATAATGGAAGTATATCTTCGATTTCATCCTTTAACAACAAAGTTCGAGGGATTAATAGATCTAGAAATACCCTAGAAACCCAGGATCATAAAACTCTGCAACACATAAAAACCCACCCAAACTAATAAACTGTAATATATTCCAGACTTAGGCTTTCTTCTCTTCGGATTCTGGTTGTTCAAACTTCAACTTGTTTCTGTTCATTCTCGCAAAGTCTGAATTCATATATAAATTGAAAGAAACTGAGCCCAAACCTACTACACAGATTCCAACAAGTCCTAAAACAGCTGATCTATGTATAATATCGGTGGCACGTACTCTTAAGGGAAGCTTTTGACTCATGTTATCTTATTAGTGTCAGATTAGATGATTTTTTCTTCGAGATGTACTCGTTTAGGGCGCACACGACTTTTATATTCTATATTATACACATTGTAGAAGTTTTTCCTCCATTATTAAATCAAGTATTTCATCCAGTTATTGTCAATGATTCCATACAGCAAGAGGTTGGGGTTGTTGAACACCAAATCTGGTAACCAATGCTTATTGTACAATCTGAATGTATCGATCAAATCCTGGTGATTTTCAAGTTTTAAAAGCTCATTCATCATATAATCGAATAAGTCTTTAGCTAATAAGTTGATTTCAGATAAGTTATCCATGAAAAGATTATTACAGGTGAGAATAGTGGACTTCTCTTCTAAACTACGTTGAAATTTTTCAACATCCACAGTTCCAATTGGTAAATCATAGTTAGTATCTTCGTCAGGGTTTGGTCTTTTAATCAAAGCTTCATAATTTCCAATGTCGATATTAACAACAAATTGTCTTGGTTGTATACCTCTGATTATAAATTTTTTCTTTTGTGTTTCCTCGTCTAAAACTACAACCATAGCATTGGCTTGAGGGAACGCAACAGTAACATTTTTGATAAAATCGACTGCTGGCATCAAAGGCTGGGCTTGAACTTCCTTCTGCCAAATGTTTGAAAATTGTCTTTCATACGCCTTCCATAAAGATAATTGTGTGACTTCTCCTGGAACAATTTTACCTTCATTTGCAGGATCAATACCTGTTACTGCAGGATCTCCTAAATCTTTATTAAAATATGGTTCATAACAACATCTTAACCAAGTTGAGGCCCTTAAAGGTTCAGGAAACTTCACAATGACATTATACAAAGCTTGGGGTAAAGGGGATGGAATGCTTGGAACCGTTGAATGATTTGACCTTTTTATCAATTGTTCTTGAACCTTTAACTTTGAGGCTTCGAGTAATTGTAAATTATCCATGATTAAAACAGGTAATTGTTTTAATAAATTATGCTTTACATCATTCAAGCTTAATAACTTCTTTAACCTCAAGAATTGCGATTCTTTGATTGTTTTACAATTTTGATGAAAAGATTTTGAAAAAAGGTATTCTTTTAAAAATTTCAAAACAGCTTCTGTCAATTTATAATCATTAAGTAATAAGTAGTTTGTGAATTTGATTAGAACTTCATCGTTTATAGCATTTATACAATTATTACTAGTTTTTACGGCAGCATCATCTTTTGGGGATTTGTTATCATCGGCATCAATATCTTTGATATATAATAAATGTGTTAAACAATTTATAATACCCACAATCAAATATTTGTCATCAACTTTCAATGATAAGTTTAATAAAATTTCAAATAATTGATCATGTTTATTATTGTCCACATAATAACACGTTAAAACTTCCAAAATATCAATAATATAAATAAAAGTTTCTTGAAATTCATTTTCGTATTGAGATAATTTGTAATCTTTGTATGTGTTGGTGAAGAAGAAATCAGACAAAAACTTCAAGGTTGATATCAAGTTCTTTTTTAAACTTGCCACCTGAGATAAATATTGTTGATTATCCAAATCTTGAATCAAATTCCTGATACCCAATAACGAGTTCAAACTCGAAACAAAAACTTGCGAATCCAAGTCATAAGATCCCTTTTGGAGCTGTTCGAAGGGTAAAAAGGCATACTTGACTATCTCATGAGCCAAGTACTCTTCAAGATCGAACTTAATAGTTTCAGGCTTCTGAGAAGACTGATTCGAAATGGCCATAAGCGCCCAATCAACTTCGCTCTCAATACCACTTCTTAATGACATAACTATTCTTGTAGTCAACTGAATTCCCTGGATACCGCTTCCAAATGCATTGCTTGCTGCCTGGCTCCCGTTAGCACCTGTTGTACGGTTGTTGGGAATACTGATGGCTGTAAACGTACTCATACTGTTGTGATGTTTTAGATGTTCTCGATGTTTTTTTCGCGACGTCGATTAATGAACAGAAACTGAGCTACCCTAAACCACGAGACTTCACCAAAATGAATGGTTGTCAGAAGTTATGGGTTGCAAGTAATCGATTTATTGCTTCTTATTCAGCAGTTTTAGTTTTGAAACATTGATTTCAAGCGATTTATTACTGGTGTACGGATGCCGGTATTCAGACTCTTGACTTCAGTACACCATTTATTCTAAAAGGTTAGGCAGGTATTTTAGTGGTCATTAATTTATATCATTGACAAGATAAGAACAAGAACAAGAACAATGATAAGATAAGCCCATGTTTTCCTACATGCTGCAGGCTCCAGGCTATGATATTATCATGTCCGCATCACTGTTTGGCTCAGGATAACGTAGTACATAAGATTAGATTGTATGGAAGGCACCAGAGATAGCGTCATCTAACGACCAATAGAAGCTCAGGTGATCAAATCTAGTATGCGTTGAAAGTCCGAATAGCATATCAAATAGAAGAAATGGATATACAATCTCTCACAATCAGATTCGAATCACCAACATCAATAACCACGCTGGTATTACATTTTCTGTACAAGGAGCCGATTTCTCAAGTGCTGGTGGTAATTATGTCCCCTAAACCCCGAGAGTGCGGACCTGTAAATAGTGCGCTTATCTTCTGATAACGATAAAATAAAGGGTCATTGCTTTACTGAATAGAAACATAGCACCAATATAAAATGAAGTTCAGTAGTTTAGTATCCATCGCAATTGCAGTTGGAGGAGCAACTGCTTGGAATTTCCAACAGTTTTTCGATTTTGAACAAGCCATTGAAGATAAAATTATTGAAGATAAAATTGAAGGTATTATCGATGGTTCTAATGTTTTTGAAACTTTAAAGAAACAACTTGGTTATCCTAAGGTAGCTGAAATGGATGAGGTCGTTGAATCTTGGGAAGAATTACAAAAACAATTTTCCAAAGAACAATTACTTGCTAAGGTTAATGCTTATGGTAAAACTCCTGTAAAAGATTTCAACAACCAGTTCTCTACCCATAAAGCTAAACAGAATAAACCTGAATTTGAATCTTTATCCAATGATAAGTTCGATGGTTACTCTTTGAATGTTAAGAAAAACAACCCTGAAGCTTTAGGTTTAGATACTGTTAATCAGTATACTGGTTACTTGAATGTTGATAAATTAGACAAGCATTTCTTTTTCTGGTTCTTCGAATCCAGAAATGATCCTGCTAATGACCCATTAATCCTTTGGATCAATGGTGGTCCAGGTTGCTCTTCTGCTACCGGTTTATTCTTTGAATTGGGTCCTTCAAAAATTAATTCAACTATTCAACCAGTTTACAATCCTTATTCTTGGAACTCGAATGCCTCAGTTATATTCTTAGACCAACCAGTCGGAGTTGGCTACAGTTATACCAATGGTGAAGAAGTTAAAAATACTGCAACTGCTGCTAAAGATTTTTATGTCTTCTTAGAATTATTCTTCCAGAAATTCCCTGAATTCAAATCCAATGCTTTCCATATTTCTGGTGAATCTTACGCTGGTCACTATATTCCAAGTTTTGCCAGTGAAATTATTAATAATGCTGATAGATCTTTTGAATTGTCCTCTGTTTTAATTGGTAATGGTATTACTGATCCATTGATTCAGTATGATTACTATAAACCAATGGCTTGTGGTGAAGGTGGTTACAAACCAGTATTATCTGAAGAAGAATGTGACAAACTTGATAGAGATTATCCTAAGTGTGCTGCATTAACAAAATTGTGTTATAAATTCCAAAACGCTTTGACTTGTGTCCCAGCTACTGTTTATTGTGAAGGTCACATGTACGGACCATATCAAAATACTGGCTTAAACCCTTATGATATTAGAAGGAAATGTGATGAAGAAGGGGGTGAATGTTACACTGAAGCTACTTACGTTGACGAGTTTTTAAATAATGAATTTGTTATGCAAGCCGTTGGAGCTGAAGTTGATATGTTTACTTCATGTGACGACAAAGTTTTCCAAAATTTCATTCTTGATGGAGATGAAATGAAGCCTTTCCAACAATATGTTGCTGAATTGTTAGAGAATGATATTCCAGTCTTATTATACGCTGGTGATAAAGATTTCATCTGCAATTGGTTGGGTAACCATGCATGGTCAGATGCCTTGGACTATTCCGGCCATGAAGCTTTTGCTGCTGATTCTTTGAAACCTTGGTTAACCAAAGAAGGTAAATTGGCTGGAGAAGTCAAGAACTATAAACACTTCACCTTTTTAAGGGTTTATGATGCTGGTCATATGGTTCCATACGATCAACCTGAAAACTCGTTAGACATGGTCAATAGATGGATCCAAGGTGATTATGCTTTCGGTTATTAGACACCTTAGTTTATTCAGTCAATAAAACGTTTAAATTGTTTTTAACATAAACTGTCTCTAGCTTTAGGTCTGCAGCCCTATAATTCACGTGCCATATTCGCCAGTCAATTTCGTGTCCAGACCGAAATTTGATTTTTAAAAACCTCTTCTCAGAAAAAAATATTTTTCACTTAACATATACTACAAGATGGCTACGTATGTAGAAAGATAGAAAGAGCTAGGACAACTAGGCCACTAGATGACCAAGCTCGATGTATATAATATTATACACGAAGCTCAATAGTAGCAGAGATGTAGTTACTAGGCAGAAGCTGAAAAGAAAACTAAAGTGAAGGATTTGAAAATTTTTCAGTGAAAATTTTTACAATCTGATAACTTTGTTTCTAACGGCCAAGGGAATTCAAGATTATCTTGCAGCACAAATAACACTCATTTATGCCGATGCCTGATACGTCTGTTTTCCTCTGAGTCGCTTTCGAAGACTATTGGATGTGATATAGAATGAATTTGGCGGTTCAGTTCTATTATCGACTTATAACTTTTCCGGTTATACGACATCTACAATATCTTCAACTGACTAAGGGGAATACTGTTATTGTATTTGTATATCAAATACTTGTTGAGTTTTGCTCATGAAACTCTTACTAACTATTTTAGCACTTTAAAACCAGAAACTTTAGTTAAAAAGAACAAGACTGACGAAAAAGTCTTAAAACAAAGAGCTGCTGACAAAGCTGCTAGAAAAGTTGTATGTATACTTACTTATCATGTCTAAGATATTTTTGAAGATGAAGACCACCTTTTTGTATTTGACTAGCTTAGGCAATGTTGTCGATCAGTTAACCATCTTTCGGGACTGAGAAAATATTTATGACCTGTAAAATTTGTTCAATTTACTAACTATTTAGGCTTCTAAAGAAAAAAGAAAAACTATCTACGAAAGAAATGCTGCTTACACCAAAGAATACGCTGAAGCTGAAAGATCTCTTATCAACGCTAAAAGAGAAGCTAAAGCTAACGGTTCTTACTACGTCGATGCTCAACCAAAATTAGCTTTCGTTGTTAGAATTAAAGGTATTATGAAAATCCCACCAAAACCAAGAAAAGTCTTACAATTATTAAGATTAACCCAAATCAATGCTGGTGTTTTCGTTAAAATTACCAAAGCTACCTCTGAATTATTAAAATTAGTTGAACCATACGTTGCTTACGGTTACCCAAGCTTAGCTACCATCAGACAATTAGTCTACAAGAGAGGTTTCGGTAAGATCAACAAACAAAGAGTTGCTTTATCCGATAACTCTATCATTGAAGCTTCTTTAGGTAAATACGGTATCTTATCCATTGAAGATTTAATCCACGAAATCTACTCCGTTGGTCCAAACTTCAAACAAGCTAACAACTTCTTATGGCCATTCAAATTATCCAATCCAACTGGTGGTTTCAGAACCAGAAAATTCTTCCACTTTATCCAAGGGGGTGATACCGGTAACAGAGAAGAATACATTAACGCTTTAGTTAAACAAATGAACTAAGTTGATTAATTTCTCTTATATATAAAAAAAACTTTTTTGTAATTTTGGGTATTATAATATATAAACTATATATTTAATAAAAATTATTTTTTTATTCATATTTTCCTAATATCCTTCCATCCAGTCACTAATACTATACACAAAATATTCTAAAGAATCTATCTCTTTCCACCAGCTGATGGATATTATTTCGTTGGAATCTTTATAATCATCATAAACATAATCAAAGCTTGAAGATTTGTTATTGAACATAGATAATACCACAAAAAATAATATTCTCAATCCAGTCATGAGTATAATACTAGCAAAAGCTAATGTAATCAAGTTTATAAATATCATTCCGATGTTCTTATGCTGTTTCCTATATCTATAATACATAATATATTGCTTCAAAAATGGGATCTTTAATATGAATTCCTGAAATTTTGGATCAATTGCTTTCATTCCAGGCATTGTCGTATGTGTGATACCATTGGTGTTATCATCTAGTTTCAATTTAAGTCTCAAGCTATCAATTAATTCTTGTTGTTGCTTGAGGCTTGATTTAAGCTCATTGATCAAGGTATTCAGGTTGAAGGATCTAATTTGTTGTTGAAATAAGTCACAAGTAGCTTCTAAATCACTGATAATACGATCTTTTTCATTGCACTTTTGAATTAAATCCTTTATTATCATTCTATCGCTATTCGAGTTGAATGCACCTTTATCCATATTGCTTACTCTTGACTCTAAAGTATCGATGTAAGACTTCAAGTCAAGATATTGACTCTCTAGGTCCCTTATTCTGATGCTTTTTTCTTGCAATTCTGTCTTCAAATCCTTGTTTTCTTTATTAATAAACATGATCTCGTCATCTCTTTGATGAATCTGTTTCTCTTTAAGTATGGATCGAGCCTTATCATTTTCATCATTAAAAGTTGGTTTGTTCAAATTGAACTTCGAAGCGAATGGCCTAGCAATCGACGAGGTACCAAACCTGTTTGAAACTGGAGTCGAAGTTTTCATTGGGCTACTGAAACCTGGTGAAGACTTCGATCTAGATGTCACTCGTGATGGATTTGATAGTATCAATTTGAGATTCGTCTCTGAAATCCCCATTCTTTCAGTGAAAAACTTGACCAAATTCCGGTAGCCTACTAATTTAAGTATAAACTGCTCCAAATCACTCCTGTATAGTTTCAGTAGCGGGTTTTCAGTTATCATACTTTGCAACAACTTTATATCAGGCTGCTGTAACAAACCTTCTTTTCCCAATCCAATCTGCATCTGTTTCACAAGATCTTGGAACTCAGACATGTATATATACGTGTTGACATCTCTACCGTTGCATACTTTTCCCCAGCAGGTACTTAAAAACTCCCCAATCGCTCTATCAATATCACTCATTTTGTGGTAGCGATGATATATTTACGCGAAATTTTAACGTGTAATAGTTGCAAAATCATCACCATAATTTACACACCATTGATAACGGAACTACGAATATTGGAGATTATTGACAGAGGTGAATATACAATTTGCATAATGAAAAGTCATATTTTTCCTCTTTTCTAACTTGTGTTTTGTCTTTTTGGTCTATCATTTATTATTCAGAGCAAATAGAGTGAAAATCACGATTAAAATATATTACATAAAATACTAATCATCAATGCTCATTAAGATGTCCGTTAGTCTGGTTTAACCCATTACGGACATCTGGTAATTGTTGGGTGTGGACTGGTGGGTGTACAGCTAGGTCAGCGGATTCTTTTAATCCACTTGCATTTGTGGGAACTGGTGGTGGGACCACAGGTTCTGCCAGGTCTTTTGTCGCTGGCTCAATGGTGGATTCTGGTGCTTTTATTGAAGCTGATGCAATTTCTGGAGTTTGACTGATATTTACTTGTGTAGGCATCACTTCAGGAGCTTTTACACTTTCGACGTTGATTTCTTTGGAAACTGTATGATCAGGATGCAGGGCCTGTTGAGGACGCATAGCTTGTTTGGCAGGAACTTGTTCGGGACGTGTCACAGGTTCAGGAAGATTCACAGCCATTGGAACCTTCTCCTCAGGAGCTTTCATTACATCTTCATTGAATCTACTTGGTTCTGGTTTCCCTTGAACTTCAATTCCGAGAACATCATCATTAGTCTCATTCAACGAATTGCTTTCCAAAGAGTTTCCATTTGCATTGTTTATAATCTCGGTTTCACTCCCTTTGCTATTGGAATCTGATGCAAGAATATGGTTCTTTTCAATACTTTCAGGCTTTTTGAACTCAAAATTATCTTTCACCGAAGGTGTGTCAAGTACCGTCTTGTCAGTGTACTTTTCAATGCTTGGACTTGCTAGGAGAACCGAGTTCTCTGTGTCTTTTGAAGTATCCATAGAAACTTCACTATCATTTTTCAAAACATCAGTAAAGTTGTCTATTTCAATTTCATTTTTCCCGTTTTCATGCGATGAAGCGTCGTTTGTTACGACGTCAGTAATGGAGACAGGTACCAAGTTAGGAACTATGGACATTGGTGTCATGTCCTTTGAGTCATATTTCGAATCAAACTCGGAATCATCATCTATCTGAGAATCAACGTTGTTATCAAGAAATTCATCAAGATTATTCAAGATGTTAGGATGGACATAAAAGTCACTCTTCTTGTCCAGTTCTAATTTACGTATCGTTGTTAAAACCTCAAAAAACAAGTCTTCTATTAAAATTCCAGCTCCATATACCTTTCTTAAGATGAACCTCATCCTATCAAGCTTTTCATCAACGGAAAAATCACTTGATTTTATGGAAAACACTTGTTTGAAATAATAATACGAGAACAAACTAATTTTATCATTCAACTCAACTAGTTTAATCAACTCAACAGTTGGTTGGACTTTAAGTTTCCTTAAATCTTGAATGATTTTCAACAAATCTAAATGTGTAACTTGCTTTGACAAGAATAAATCCGTAGTCCTGCTTGATTTGATGAGTTCACATATTGGACAAACATAAACTTCGTCATCATTGACTTTCCCGTCTGGCTTAGCTGATTTTTCATCTTTACTCTCCTTCGGCTTCTTGACAGCTTCGGGTTTGGATTTTTCAGTCTTTTTCTTTTTGGTCTTCTTATCGTCCTTCTCTTTATTTTCCTTCTCTTGGTTCTCTAACTTCTCATTTTTGAAGTCTCTGACACATAAATCATGATACCATTCCTTACAACTGTCACATTCGATCATAGACCCTAGTTCATATGCTCTACAAATACAGTAAATCTGACTCAAGTCGCCAACTTCTAAGTTGTTGATGGTATAATAGCTCGTGCTGTTGGTATACTTATCATCATCAACACCAAAACTATAATTACAATTGTAAATCAACTTCTGAAGCAACAAGATCAAGTCTATGGAGATTGTTTGCTTTTGGTTGAGATTTAGCTTCAAATCAGTGGCAGATAAATCAGTAACATGTGGGTTCAACTTGATGCCTTTGAATCTAATGTGAATGGAGTTGATAGTTTTCTTAGTGGATTCGATTTTATTTTCAAGGTACTTCATATCGGTATCATTGATAGGAAGTTTGGAGTTGACCAAATTGGTTTTCAACTTCACTAGCTCCTCAAAGCTACGTTTTTCCTTTGAATTCTTTTTCTTGGAATTCTTGAATTCATAAAGTTGTTCCAAGTATTCTAAAGAGGTTCTGAAGTCCAACAATTTGTCATATTTTTCATTATTGACCAAGACTCTGTTCTCGTTATGTAGCTTAAACTTTTCGTCAGTTTCATCAATCAAAGAATCTATGTCTTTTATAATAGCTTCATCCAAATATAAGTCAGGATTACTGATATAATAATCGATTCTTTCATGGATCTTGTTGGAATTGTTGATCATCAATTCTATAACCTTCAAAGTGTCTATATCTTTCGTACCGAGCACCTTTAAACCTTGTTTATAGAAGATTTTCAAATTGTCCAATTCAAAGATCTCCTTTTTGTTTTCATTGTTGACGGGTTCTTTACCAGAAATCAAGATGTTGAAGTTCTTCATCCATAGTATTTTGTTTCGAATTCTAATCAAGAAATCTAACGATTTCAAATTTATGCCAAAGGACTTACCAAGATTGATCAAATCGTTAAATTCGTTTAATGATGGTCCATCTTTCGAAACCAATAGTCTACATGCTCTTTCGAAATTCTCGATTTCATACTTAAATTCCATTATCAAGTCAGTTTCCACACAAAGAAAGCTTAACTTTGGAATTCGTTGGATCAAGGAAGCAAGTCGAGGTAGGATAACATCAGCATCAGCAAGATCCTCGTCTTTGGACAAGTTATCTACGCCATTTTGACTCGATTCGTTACTGCTTCCATTGACGAAACCATTCATAGAGTTCAAGGTAGTATTACCCGAACCTCTGATTCTCTGTTGATGCTTCAATGATAATATCGACTGACATTCTTCAATGAAGTTATTTGCGTCAGCGATAAATGCCGTCAAGTTATCCAATCGGTCTCTGAATCTGGCAAACAGATTGTTCTTATCGGTGCTTGAAAACTGCAACTGTTGGGTGAAAAGATTGAAGTAGAAGCTGGAGTTGACAATCGAATATATCTTTTCACCGTCATTCAAGTAACTCTTATAAACTTTCAAACTAGGTATGTTTTCCAGTTTCATCAAGCTATCATACTGGTTGATCCACAGAAAGTAATCAACCGAGTGGTTATTGACAGTTTTGTAAAACAGCTTCAACTTCTCATCAGAATAATACGAATGCATTTCCAATTTTATGTTAGGATGAGCTAAACTTGGAATGGACTTTTCTTTTACAGAGAACGATGCTTCTTTCTCATTGATATCGATGTATTTGGTAAAGCTTTCGATAGAAGTCTTGAATATTTGCTTTGTTTGTAAGTCAGTCATGACAATTTTAGATGGAAACACGTTGGCAAAGTTATCATCAGCAGTGAAATCAAAATCCCCAAAGCTTTTTTCGTCTAAAACCAAATCCTTCACATAGGGAAACTTCTTTCTTATGATTTCTCTTGATTGGATCTCTTCCCGGTAAAGTTTTTGAAATGTCTGGCCAACTTTGGTGAAAACAGAAGCATCAAAATTATATTTTGAAATAGCTCCAGAATCTAGAAGATGGATAAAGTTCACTAACAACTTGAAGGTGGAAAAGTTCGGGATTATGGACTGTTTATTTAGCCATTTTTCACCTTCGATCGCATAGTGTAGCCACAAGGAACTAAGAAAATTGGTCTGTTCGTTGATATTGAATCCATAGGATATAGAAAATGAGTACACCTTGGGATACTTGATGATGAATTCCCCGGGATTTTGTATTGCCAGGTGGTATTTGATATTATGTTTGTCTAAAAGTTCAGGTGTTATTATCACTTCTTGGTTGAATTGGAACTTATCTTTATTGTAATCACACAATTTATTGAAAAAACTGCTCGAATGTGCTAATCTTTGGTCTCTAAAACTGATATTGGACGATTCTACGTTAAATAATACTTCCTGATCACTTAAAGTTATACCTTCTTTATTATCGTTGACAATTTTGGAGATATTTTGATTGTTTAAGTTGAGTCTTTCTTCGTTAATCGTTAGTAGTAAGCTTTCAAATTTTTCAAATTCACATTCAGGAATGAAAAACCACTTTCTAGGACTTCCCATCATATGATAGTTGATCAATTGACTAAAATGGTCTTCACATTTCCAATTTTCAGTACCAAATGTGGTAGAAACATTGATATGGGGGCTCAAGATATCCTTATCGTTGATATCATGTTCATTCAATAAACTCAACAACCCGTTCGGAGAAAAAGGGATATTGTTAAGGTTCCAGGGATTCAAGGAGTCTATTACTGGTCTGTTTTGGTCGTCAGGGTTGTAATTCTTTAAAAAATTGCTCAATTTGGTAAACCCCTGGTTGAAACGGAGTTTGGAGATGTCTTTACCAACTTCCAATTCGTTGAATTCTGTTATATAATTCCAGTATATCATCTCAAGCTCTTTGGTCGTTATATCTCTCGACTTGCCATATTTTTGAAGTAGATGTGATTGAAAGTCATTGTTATCTTTCAACAAGGACGATAAACTGCTGAAAGTTCCTAGCTCCTCATCCTCATTGTCATTAAACAACTGGTTGATAATTAAACTTCTTAAACTATAGTTGATTTGGTAGTCAACCGTCGTGGAATTAGACTTGATATTGAAGTTGTTGGTTGCGTTCAACAAAATCCCCTTTTTTGACTTCACTTTGACGGATCTTTTGAATCTTTTGTTGGAGTTTATTATTAACGGATGACTTCTCTTTCTTTTGTTACCTTCACCTTCATACATTTCATAAGGAAGCAAGACTTTGCTGTAGAGATCTCTGACGTTGTAGTTGAATTTCTGGTCGAGAGCATCCCAGTCTTTGATTGAATGAAACCCTCCTTTGCGTTTCACGTCGTTGTATAGTTTAAACAAGTCCAATGGTTTCCCTGCTACTTTGGGTATGTTCTGTAAGCGATTGTTCAAAGGCACCTTTTCCAGGCTCGCATGGGGTTCCATACTGTTTGTGCCGTCATGTTCTTGCTTGATTTCGGGGGCAGCAGCAGCAGCAGTGGAAGCAACAGGCTCCTGGTGTGTACTGGAGCCATTCGGTATACTCAGTGCCAACTTTTCATAGAACATCAACCTTTCAACCACCTCGTCTGTGTCGATACTGGAAAGCTTAGCGGTTTTCACCACCAAATCATCCATAACGGGCACTTCAAACGGCATCACCACTTTGATAGCCCCAAACGTCTTTCCCAACTGTGCCTTGCTCTCCACAAACTCCAAGGGAGCAACCAAGGTGTCGGGCTTGAAGCTTGGAATCGCTATTGCTTCGTCTTCCCCAACTATGTTCCACACAGACTCAAACTTGAAGCCCCTTGCTTCAGGCTCTTCCGATGCATTCGATTGCAGCATGGGGGGTCTATCCTCCAACAGGTCCACGCTCCTTCTCTTGTTGTGTTCTGACTCCACAGTCATAGTTGATAATTCACTAACACAAAAATGAAAAATTCCACACTTCTCAAAATCTCACTATAATGTCACTATTAATTCCTACACCTCAAGATTACAAAGATGCCAGGGCCGGGTACGAGAAGTTGCCGGCTTACAAGGATAGCATGAGTAGAAAGCTAGGGGAAAGAGACCCTAGGACAGGAAAATACAAGGTGGAGTGGGAGTTTGAGGTGCAACAGGGCTACTTTAAACAGAGTGAAGACACCACCAACGACTTAGAATTTAATTATGCCACCAATGACTTTGGAATAAAGAAGCCATGGCCAGAAATCATCCAAAGTCTCGAAGAAGCCAACAAAAACGATGGTAAGCATGTTTATAAACTATTGTTTTTGGCCAGGCATGGGCAAGGGTACCACAACATTATTGTCAGTAAATATGGATCCAAGGAATGGAGACGCAAATGGCATTCGTTGGGACAAGATGGCGATGTGCACTATGCCCCAGACCCGGAATTGACTGAATTGGGCGTGAATCAGGCCAAGGAAAACAACCAAGTTTGGAAACAACAACTAAGCAAAGGATGTCCTTTGCCAACTGCTTATTTTGCATCGCCGTTACAACGACTGAGTAATACGTTGTTGATTACTATGAAAGATATATTTCCTCCTAATCAGAAGATCGTAGTGTGTGAAAAAATCAGGGAAATTATCGGCTACCATTTATGTAACAAAAGGTCGACTAAAACGACTATTATCGACAGGTTTGGGGTGTACGGGTTCGAACCAGAAGAAGGGTTTGCGGAAGAGGATTTGTTATACACTGACGAAGAAGAGACGTTTGACGAGAATTGTCTTCGAATTAATGGTTTTTTACAGGATTTATTCTCCAATTATGATGACCAGGTGGTGAATATTACCTCTCATGGGGGTACCATCAAGTGCTTTCTAGCCGTAATAGGACACAGAAACTTTACTATATCCACAGGAGGCATGATTCCCGTGGTAGTGAAAGGAACCAGAAGAAACTGAAAGTTCCATGATGAAATGAAAGAGTCGTAGTTTATAGACATGAATACATAAAAGTTTATACACGGGATCAGAGCAGATCCTTGTACCTATTAACTGGGGTCTAATGCCTGGAAATGCTTGTTGGTGATATCAAAAACCTGGTCAAGCAGAAACAAGTCATCGAAAATGTTGTCTTGCTTCTTATCCCCATTCATAACCAATAGCCAAAAGTTTTCCAACTCTTTGTCAAAGACAGGAGTACTTGAATAGTTGATGAAATTCAAATCGTTGTTGATACTATTGGCTTGCGGAAGACTTGATAAGTCCATATACTGGAACAAGTCAAGCAATTCTGTGACCATGTCGTCAGTAAACTTGAAGTTCGTTACGCTGAGCAGTTCTTTGATGCTTGGAAGTTCGTACGTGGCATCATCTAGAATGAACTTCATCAATACCTTTTCTCCTCTGATTATCCTCCAAGCATAGAAGTAGTTAAGCATCGAATTCAACTCGTTCACGATAACATCATTAAACGTCGTTAAGCATTGCAAGAGCTTACCATAGTGAGGATGCAATTTATAGGATGAAATTAAAAGCTTTTTCAATCTTATCATCAACCCGTTTTTGAAACAAAGAGATTTGGAGAATGCCTTTTCAATCAACGGAATCAGTACATACTTTATCACCGAGTTTGGTAGGTCTAATATAACTTTGGAAACCGGCACTATCTTAAAAATGACTAGAACAAAGATTTTCTTCAAATAGAAGTATGCCAAACTATAATTCTTCTTGGATTCCAAAAACAAAAAAATGTTGTAGTAAAAAGTTATCAAAAAGTTTAATATAGTCAAATAGATTTTGACTTCCACAGAACTGATCACATTATCAGCAATACTAGTCATATCGAATCTCTTGATAAACTTAACCTCGATGGAATTCAAAATATTGATAAGCGAGTTGAAATTGATATCGGTGTCAGTCAAGTTGCCCAACTTATCAGAGAAATCAATCAAAGGGTACCATATTTTATCAAAACTCTTGTAAAGATTCAATGCTTTGAGCTCGATTTCATTATCCAAGTTGTTTTCGTTACCAACCTCATAAAATGGGATTCTGACATTGAAACTATTCAATTTGACCGTCATAGGTTTCCCATGGAGGAAGTAAGTTATAACATCTAGTTTTATGATATAATACCATATTTTTCGTTGTAAATTGTTCAACTTTGAGTTGTTTAAGATTTTCTTGTAGTTGTTGGGCTCCAAGTTGAATCCCATATTAGTACAGATTGATATTAAGGAATTCAACAAATGCTTTATGTCACTTTCATTGTTACCTTCGTTGGGTAGAAAAACAGTGGATATGATGATATATAATAACAATTGACAAACAGTTAGGTTGATATCCGATATGATGTTAAACTTCTGGTTGAAAAGGTTTAAAGCAATGTCTAGATACTGGTGCTTCACATCTATTTCATATGATTTATCATAAGAATTTGCTAATTTCAAAACCAACAATAAGATACCTAAAAATGCATAATCCAACTTTTCGTTGATAATAATTATTCCAGAATCTGATAGTAAATTCTTCACTTTGAGTTTGAAATCAAACTCGTCCAAGAAAGGCCAATGAACATAAAACTTACTGAAAAATGTTTCCACTAGTTTTAAAATCACTTCGTTGTTTGGTAAAATTATCTGGATTTCTGATAACAGTATAGATTCAAATCGTGGTTTTAGTACATTCAGTTTTTTTTCAAAATATATTTCAGAAGGGTTTTCAGCAATATAAACATTGAAGTTGTGGAAAAGTTTCAAATGAATTAAATAATGGAAAATTGAAGAAATCTGCTGGTCGTTACTACACAAGTAATACCAACTGAAAACATCCATATAGTTACGTCTTAAATTATTAACAAAATAGTAACTTTCGACATTTCGGTTGAAGTTGAACACATCTACTCTATCGTTTTCATTTCTTCCAATAAGATCAAGAAATGCATCTTTCTGAAAATCTGAAGATTGTGAAGATTGAATGGAATTAGATGAGTTAGTTGTAGTTATACTATCATCATCACTCTCGGCATCGGACTCTATTTTTGACATCAAAACATAGGGACAAACAATCTTGTAATCCAAAAGTAGCATGGATTTATTATTCATATTATTTAGCCTCATTTTCAACTGGTTGATTTCTTTGATATACTCTAATTTATCTTTTGACAAATTGATTTCATATTTACAATGCACATTACCATATTTGATACATGTTGAACATGGTTGGTTTTTATCACATTTGATTTTTCTTTTTTTACAGAATGAACATACCAAACTCGGCCTATTACGTTTTTGTCCCATACTAACTATCCAACTTTTGATATTAATCGATACTACTTTAGATGATTGAAATTTATACAATAATCTGATATATATTTACGACAACTGAGAAATGGAGTTAGGGAGCAATCGCCGACATATTGATTTCTAATAAAGTGAACGATTACTCCGAAAAACAGTAATATTGATGATAAATCAAGGAAAAGTGATACCAAGTTTTAATAGCTAGTTCCAATATTATCAAACTGATGCAATAAATTGAAACTAAGAACAGTTATCGAGATGTGAGAATGGCTGCAAATTTTCATCGGTTATAGAAGATGGCCAGCAAGGAGATAATTACTAATCAGGTATGACAGCCTGGCTGAATGTATGACAGCCTGGCGCAAGGTATCTAAAACCCTCAGATACGACTATTGAGGCACAGGTTTTGAATATTTAGGTAGCTAAAACTTTCTATAGTCATCATTTTTATTACGGCGAAAAAAGTCGTACTTGAAGTACGGCGGATTACATATTTCATGTGCCATGGCTATAGCACATGCATATCACGCATAAGTCACGCGCATCCGCAGCACATAACACATGATGGGGTTATTTCAAAAATTGGTGTAAGAATTCCATTTAGGTGATGTCTGCGACATTCTACCTGGGTCATACCATAATTGTCGTGTTCGGAATCTGCTAACTCCTCTACATGCATATGAATCTGTCAGTTCACCGAGGAGCCTTGGTTGGTTAATATATAACCATATTTGTGGGTTAATATTATATATACTGATACTTATATATATACTCGAAAGCCACCTCAAACAACATGTATCTATAGGTTCTAAATCAGGTAGTTCCTCCTCCCATTATCTCTATTCTCTCAGCTTTTCTAATGCCATATGTGTCGTACCAGTTCTGGCACCGTAGTGCTACCATTCTCGCCCCCACATTAGTACCAATTTCCTCCAGGGGCTCATCGCTGCGGACTTAAAAATAGTCTTTCACATGAAGTGGACATTTGTTAGAAATCACAGTATACTCCACAAATCAAAAGAATATAAATAGTCACTAGTGCTAAAATTGACAAGTTTGATAGTGATTAACTCAATAACAGTTCGATATATTCAATAATTGATACTATTAAGATAAGTTTACTGTATTTAATACGAATTTGCCTTTTAACTATTGAGATAATTAAATAAAATGTTTGTTAATAAAACTGTTGATAGTTCAGCACCTCCAAATCCAAAGAATTTAATTCAAGCTGAAAGAGATGCCGCTGTGTTTAATCCAGATGTCATGAATTACTTCTTGGAAGGTTCCAAAGAAAGAAGTGATGAAACTAAAAGAATGGTCCAACAAATGGAAAGAGATCAAATCTTATCATCAAAATCTGACTATTACGACTTCACTAAAGCTGAACACCGTGAATTAACTATTAAAAAGATTAATAGATTATCCAGATACATTGAACTGGAAACTTTTGATGAATTCGAGAGAAGAATGAGTTTGATTTCTGTTTTTGACCCTCAATTACATACTAGAATCGGTGTTCATTTAGGTTTATTCATTGGTTGTGTTAGAGGTAATGGTACTTTTGCTCAAGTTAACTATTGGGCTTTAGAAAAGGAATCTGCTTTCGTCAAGAACATCTATGGTTGTTTCGGTATGACTGAATTGGCACATGGTTCTAACGTTGCTGGTTTACAAACTACTGCTACTTTTGATGAAGAAAATGATGCTTTTATCATCAATACCCCAAATATTGGTGCTACCAAATGGTGGATTGGTGGTGCTGCTCATTCCGCTACTCACTGTAGTGTTTACGCCAGATTAATCGTCAAAGGTAAAGATTATGGTGTTAAAACCTTCATTGTTCCATTAAGAGACTCTAACCACGACTTAATGCCAGGTGTTACTATTGGTGATATCGGTGCTAAGATGGGTAGAGATGGTATCGACAATGGTTGGATTCAATTCTCCAATGTTAGAATCCCAAGATTCTTCATGTTACAAAAATACTGTAAAGTGGACAGTGAAGGTAACGTAGACTTGCCAGCTTTGAACCAATTATCATATGGTGCTTTGTTAGGTGGTAGAGTTGTTATGGTTAAGGATGCTTTCAGATGGTCCTCAAGAGTCATCACCATTGCTACCAGATATGGTGTTGGTAGAAGACAATTCCAAGCTGCCAACGCCAAAGAAGGTGATGATGAAAGTCAATTGTTAGACTACCCATTACATCAACGTAGATTGATTCCAATTTTAGCATTATGTTATGCATTTTCCAATGGTGCTAATGTTTTAGCTGACAGTGCCAAAGAAGCTAACGACATTTTAGATAGTGCCGTTGCAAACGAAGATAAAAAAGGTATGGAACACGGTATTGCATTGGTTAAATCATTATTCGTTGCTTCCGGTTCTTTGAAATCTACCTGTACATGGTTGACTTTAGAAAACATTGACAAATGTAGACAAGCTTGTGGTGGTCACGGTTACTCTTCTTACTCAGGTTTCGGTAAAGCCTTTAATGATTTCGCTGTGCAATGTACCTGGGAAGGTGACAACAATATCTTAGGTATGTCTGTTGGTAAACAATTGGTCAAAAACATCGAAAGTGTTTTAAACAAAAACGAAAAATTATCTGGTATCTTAGAATTCTTGAACGAATCTAAGAAATATTTGAACAAAGAGGTTGTTTTAGACGTCGATGGATTAACATCTACCGAAAAGATTTTAACTGCATTACAAGTTGCTCTTATTAGAGGTTCAGCTCAATGTTTAAAGACTTTACAAGCTAAGAATGACGATTGGGATTACATTGGTGCTGATTTAGTTACATTATCTAAATTATTGGCACACTTTTTCTTGTTAAAAGCCTTCTTGGATAAGGTTAAAACCATGAAATCTGAAGAAGAAAAACCATTGGTTCCAATTTTGGACAAATTGGCCAAGTTGTATTCTTACACCTCAGTATTGGAAACCTTTTCAGGTAACTTTTTGACCTATTCGGTTATTTCTCCAGACGCCATGACCTACTTGACCACCACTAGAATTCAAGAAATCTGTGGTGAATTGAGACCTCATGTTATCCCATTAACTGATTCTTTCCAATTAAGTGACATGATGATCAACTCTTCAATCGGTGGTTACGATGGTAACTTCTATGAAGAATACTTCAAGATTGTCAAGAGCAATAACCCTCCAGAAAATGATAAGGCTCCATATAACGATGCTATCGTGGCCATGTTGAACAGACCAAGTTATGATGACAGAACCAGACAAGAATTCACCGATGAAGTGGCTGAAATCTTAGACCCAGAAGAATAAATCTGAGGAATTCAAGGAGTTCCAGAGTTCTAGACGAGTTCTTTCACTTCTAAGTTATATTATGTATTTATTTAGTTTACTTTAGTAAAAATGATTATATGATCGGTTGAAATTACTCTTAAACTCTTAATGCTGCGGAATTTTTATCTCGATTGGGAATCCGCTCGTTATCTTTATCTTTGGTATTTAACAGATCAGAATTGTCTAAATTGACAGTGGAACATTGAAATATAATGGTGTTTAATGTTAAAGACTCAGAAGAGCGCAGAACCGTAGAGGCGTCGGAATTGCCTTTCCAGGTCAAGAAAATAGAGGATATCCCAATTGAAATGAAAGATGGCAGCAAATTGTACGCACATTTATGGATTCCTCAAGATATCTATGAAAACAAGTCTAATTACAAGATAGGTACTATAGTTGAGTATTTGCCATATAGAAAAAACGATTTCACTTCAATTAGAGACTCCATCCGTCATCCTTACTATGCCGGCTATGGGTTTGCAAGTATGAGAGTTGATATGAGAGGTTGTGGAGATTCAGACGATGTTCTTCATGGAGAATACTTGAAGCAAGAACAATTGGATAATCTTGAAATCTTTGATTGGATTGTTAAACAGCCGTGGTCCAATGGAAATGTAGGGCAATTTGGTAAATCGTGGGGTGGTTTCAACGGTTTGCAAGTAGCCAATGAACAACACCCAAACTTGAAGTGTATCATTACTTTGTGTTCAACTGATGATCGATACGCCGATGATGTTCATTACCGTGGGGGATGTATGATGGCATCTGATATGTTGTGGTGGGCCAGTACCATGTTTGTTTATAACGCAAGGCCACAAGATCCTTTGGTTCGTGAAAACTGGAAGGAGAACTGGCTCAAAAGATTAGAACTAGAACCAAATGTCATCGAATGGGTCAAGCATCAGACTCGTGATGACTTCTGGAAACACGGTTCTGTCAATGAAAGTTACCATAAAGTGGACATACCTGTTTTAGCAGTCGGAGGCTGGAGAGATGGGTACACCAATTCCATCTTTAGAATGATGGAAAATTTGCCCAACCCCGACAACAAAAGTATCATTGGACCTTGGGTCCATGAATACCCCGAAGTTGCAACTCCCCTGCCTGGAATAGGCTACAATCAAATTGCAGTCAATTGGTTCTCCAAATATTTGACTACAGAACCTGATATTGCAAAAAACATCCCAGAACAAGGAGTTTTAGACAATTTGAAGAAATACAACCTGTATATTCAAGATCCCATTTCCATCAAAGAGAGTTATGATACTAGACCAGGAAAATGGGTTGGGCTTGATTCGCTTGATGCAGCAGAAAAGGTCTTTAATCTTGATAGTAAATTGACTCTTGGCAGTAGTGGAAACAAGCAGTATACGTTTTCTGGAAGACAAGAATACGGGTTATACAGAGGAAAATGGTGTCCCTTTGGTGAAAACGGGGACTTCCCAGATAACCAATTAGTGGAGGACAGTAAAAGCCTTACGTTTGACAGTGAACCCTTGACCGAAAATTATGACGTTTTGGGACATCCTGCGATTAAGCTAAGAATTTCTAGTGATGTAAATGTGGCTAATTTGTCAGTAAGGCTAATCGATTTAGACCCAACTTTTAAGGAGAACGTACTTGTTTCGTGGGGGCAGCTTAATTTAAACAAATATGTTGGCACCATGGAAAACCCACAAAATTTAGAAACAGACAAACAGTATGACATTGAAATAAAGTTAGATGCAATCGGCTATAGCTTTCATAAGGGCCATAGACTCCGTATTGCGCTCAGTTCAACAGATTGGCCATCATTCTGGCCGCTTGAAGTTACTCCTAATTTTACAGTTTATGAAAGCCACTTCCAGGTTAGACTACCATTAGTGGGAAAATTCGAAACCGTGAAATTTCCAAGACCTGAATCATTGGCCCCCGTAAACAGAGAAATCATCCGAGAAGAATCAAGAACACGGAAAATCATCCATGATATCATCAACAATTCGTGGGAGATTGATGATTTCTCAGATGAGGGAGAACGAAAATTGTGTCAAAATGGGATCCAAATGGGGTCTATCAATAGGAATAAATGGGTTATAACAGAAAATGACCCCTTGGCCGCAGTCAACAAATGTGAATGGGAATTAACATTATCAAGAGCTGAATGGAACATCGAAATCAAAACCATGTCAATTATGGAATGTGAGCCAGGAGTATTTAAACTTTCGAACCACATTACGGCACTCGAAAACAATCAAGTTATTTTTGAAAAAAAATGGCACAACACCATTGCTAGAAATTTTACCTAAATACCAGCCATTTTAGAAACCTAATATACAAGCCTTTATATATAATGAACCAACCTTAAAATCTCAGTTTCAACTTCCAACTCTAATATCAAATAAACTTTCACCAAAAGGCTGATAAATTGATGCAAATTGTCGTTTTCTAAAAATAGCTTATAATGAGGCCCCATATATTAAGCCAGCTGTAACATGATAGGTTGGTTGCCCGGGCGAACCTTACTGATTTTCGAGCCATTAACCACCATTAACCACAGACTAGACCCAGGATAGTGTTAATACTACTGGCCTGAAGTCACACCCCCCCTATTTGGGCAATGTAATTTAAGATTAAAGGATATTGACTACTGACGCATCAACGTATTTCATGTACTACTACCTATTTTTACTCATAACCCACTATTATATAGGTTATTTTTAAAGTCCGTTAGGTTCAAGATGTAGGAGGATGCGCCTGCAAAGACACCAATGCCTGATCAATCTTCAGTGACGATCCAATCTTCAATCTAGATTTCTATTATGTGTAGTTTTTTGGTGATGTTTGTTATATATAAGTCTTCGCAGAAAGTGAGAAATTTGACATTATAAACTTAAGCGTCTAAATTATAGACCAGACATATATAACATTAGAATCATAAAGAGTCAGTGTTGAGTTGAGATTATTTGCTTTGATACGTCTACGCTTCTTTGCTTACTTTAGATTTTAGTTGGAGTACTTACCGCTGCTTTGTTGACCATTGTAAAATTTGGTCATCAGTGAAATTCCACATAGTCGAAACAAACATTTATCAAAAGATTATTATACACTAATCTTATTTGCTATCGATCACTTATTATACGTCTTACAATGGGAAGAAGAAAGATTGAAATCCAGCCATTGACGGATGATAGAAATAGGACTGTAACTTTTGTAAAGCGTAAAGCTGGGTTGTTCAAAAAAGCTCATGAATTATCCGTGTTGTGTCAGGTTGATATATCGATTATAATTGTTGGGAATAACAACAAGGTTTATGAATTTTCTTCTGTAGACACAAATGAAATCATCAAAGCCTTTCAGAACACCAAAAAGCTTCATGAGTCTAAATCTCCTGAAGATTATGGTAATTATAAGAAGAAAAAACATTTATCAAATACATCCAATAAGATAAATGATGATTTGGAAGATGAGTATGATGAAAATAGTGATTATGATTCAGATTCCCCTGAACCAAAAAGACAAAAGAGAAATTTTAACACCATGAATACCTCAAGTTCTAGTTCCAGTTCTAGTACTTCAAATCAGATATCCAATATTTCTTCAAGATCTAGAAGAGATAAACGTCCCTTACCGCCAAATCATATTTCATTAAGCAATGTGCCAACTTTCAACTCTTTTGGAAATGGGGTTATCAAAGAAGAGGAGGAAGAGGAAGATGCTAATGCTAATCATTTTAGAAATGATCATAATGCAAACTCCTCCAATATTTCAAGACCAGTATTAAGAGTTCAAATTCCTACTGATTCCAAAGGTGGTAATGATAGTGCTAGAACCATAACAGCTCTTGATACTAACCCAAATCCTAATAGTTTACGTACTGGCGGCTTGAGTGGAATAAATACAGACAAATCCAATAATTCAAATACATCAGGAAATAATAATACCAATAACAATAGTAGTCCAGATTCAGATAAAGATAATATCAATACTAGTCAAGGTAGTAGAGATAGTAATGGACCAAGTATAAACACATCGAAATATTCTAATTTTGGGACATTTAGGTCTCCAGATACTAGAAAACCAATAACTGCATTGCCATTACCCATTCAATCCAAATCACAGACCAGCTCTCCTTCAAGTACTACAGCACCTCCATTACCAATCAATGGAATGACATCATTTTTCAATCCATTACCACAACCTTCACCATCATCACAATACCCAAATAGTTCTATGGCTACGCCTATATTAAATCAAGTATTTAATGATCCTAAATATCGAAGTGGAGTCAATAATCCACAAGGAGGTAGTAACGAGACACCAATATCAGGATTGCCTTCGAGGTACGTAAATGATATGTTCCCATCACCGTCTAATTTCTATGTACCACAGGATTGGCCCAATCCTGGATCTACAGGAATGACACCATTTCACAATAACTTACCACAATATTTCATGAACATGATGCCAAATCAAGTATCTAGACAATCAACACAAATGACTCAACAAGCCCAGCCCCATACTCAAGGACCACCTACCCAAGGCTCGAATCAATCCAATCAAGACAATCAATCAACAGGGTCTTCAGGAAGTCAAGGAGTACAACAGTCGGCGAATTATCCCTTCCCTTCACCGTTACAATTTATGGGGCCGTTCCAAAATAATCATGATGATAAAAAATAGTGTAATATAGGTGTAATTATAGTAATATAAAACGATTTAGAGTTTTCTCTACAGTTTCTCTATATAAAAAATGAAAGAAAATATACCAGTAAATCATGACTCGAAATTATATATGTCGTTATAGAAAACACGAGCCAAGAGTGTATACAATAACCAAGGTCATAAACTATGCACAGTGTCAAACATAACTATTCTATAGAAATATTTCAAACTCATATAATTTTCTAGGGCTTTTGCCCCGAGTATTCTCATACCATAGTCAGCAGTCACAGTCTTATTTCTCAAATGTTGTATGCAGGCGGCCTCTCTACATTTTTTTTACTGAAAAATTGAGAATTTTTTTCATCAAAATTTTCAGAGTAATATATCAATATGAAGGTATGTGAAGAATAAGCACTGTGGGTAGAGACCAACAAGAAGATACTAGTGATGAAGGATGTGTATCAGTTACTATAGATGTCAAAAGAAGGAAGCGTCAACAATTTGAAACTGAGAATAGTGGTCAATACTGTATTTGTTGAATCATAAAATAAAAAGAATAAATGAAGCAAATTCAATCGAATTAAGTGAATTAAGAGTTGGAAACTGAAGTAAGGAAAGTTCATTGTATTATAAACTTTATACATCTTAAAAATCCTAGTGGTGGTCTATGTCACTACCCCAAAACAATTGAAGATTTTATAAAATCGATGTGTGAAAATTTTTTACTAACAATTTTAGTTAAATATTTCTTATCCAGCTAACGGTACTCAAAAATCCATCGATATCGATGATGACCATAAATTAGCCGTCTTTATGGAAAAAAGAATGGGTCAAGAAGTTGCCGGTGATTCAGTCGGTGATGAATTCAAAGGTTACATTTTCAAAATTACTGGTGGTAACGATAAACAAGGTTTCCCAATGAAACAAGGTGTTATGCACCCAACCAGAGTTAGATTATTATTAGCTAAAGGTCACTCATGTTACAGACCAAGAAGAACCGGTGAAAGAAAGAGAAAATCTGTCAGAGGTTGTATCGTCGGTCAAGATTTAGCTGTTTTATCTTTATCTGTTGTTAAACAAGGTGATAGCGATATCGAAGGTTTAACTGACACTACCGTTCCAAAAAGATTAGGTCCAAAGAGAGCTAACCACATTAGAAAATTCTTCGGTTTAACCAAAGAAGATGATGTTAGACAATTCGTTGTTAGAAGAGAAGTCACTAAAAACGATAAAACTTACACCAAAGCTCCAAAAATCCAAAGATTAGTTACTCCTCAAACTTTACAAAGAAAGAGAGCCTTAAAAGCTAAAAAGATCCAAAACGCTCAACATCAAAGAGATGCTGCTGCCGAATACGCTCAATTATTAGCTCAAAGATTACATGAAAGAAAAGCTGAAAAAGCTGAAATCAAAAAGAGAAGAGCTTCATCTTTAAAAGCTTAAGTTTAACACTTATTTCATGATTTATCATATATTATATTATAGTAATAATACAAAACACTTCTGTTTAGTAAAATAGTGTATTTAATAAATATTTTACATATCGATTCTATCTATATTACATTATAATTACATATCGTTTAACTTGACTTTTTTCCTAGATAATCGCTTAATGTTCTCGTAAACTTCATCGTTTGTTAAATTCGATGAATATTTGAAGTTTTTCTTGACGTAGTTATCTCTTTCAGTTTGATAATTAGGGTCTCTTAATAAAATTTTCAAATGTTCATCAAAACTTTGTTCAGGTATCTGCTTTCCAGTGATAGGACATTTGATAGTTTGTTCTTTGCTACGCTTTTTCAATCTTGATTCCCCTGCAGCTCTTATTTTGCCTTTAGGTATTATACTCTTGACTTTTTCTTCAGTTGCTTCCTTTGTTTCATTTTCACTACCAGCAGTATTTGTGGGTCCTTTATTTGTTGGTGTTTCTTCTGCTGGAGTTCCTTCTACTGGAGTTTCTCCTACTAGAGTTTCTTCAACATCTGGTTTTGCAACTTCTAACTCAAGTTCCTTATTTCTTTCTTCCAAATTTCTATAGATCAAGTCTTGTCTGTTTATTGGCATCGGAAGTTCAATAACCTTATCTACATCATCAAACTCAAATTTCCCAATAATTGCAAAATCTTGCCAGTCTATTGAAGCATAGTTCATCTGTCTTTCTTTAACTAATCTGTCTTCTTGATCCGATTTGAGTTTATCTTGTTTACTTGTCTTAGCTCGTATGTAAGCATCTTTAAAAAGATCATCGGCTTGTTGTTCGTTTTCTTTTAATATTGACAAAGTTGCTTGATATTGATGAATAAAACTTTTGAAAATAGGATTATAAGAATGGCTGGGATTGAGGAATTCAAACTGGGCTTTGTTTCCCTTGGTTATTTCGTGTTTGTGTAACAGCTGAGCATAACCTTCTCCATTTTGAGCAACAAACAACGCCGTTAGCTTAATTATTTGCAAATCGTATGCTGAAATACGTGGATCGATTAAGAACTTCAATTCTTTAGCTACTTCCTTTTCCGCTTGTTTGAAACCATTTGTTTCATTTTTCTCTGCTTCTTTTTCTCCTTGCGGCGTATCTGTAACCTTTTCCGTCCATCTCCCCAACTTCCATTGGTAATAATCATAATATTCATTATCACTGAATATAAATGGAAACTTCTCGTTACTGCTTCCAGTGCTCTTTAATCTGTTTTCAAAATTCTCTCCGTTCTTTAGCACGTATCCTGCTGTCTTGTCGATGGTTTCTTTCAACTCATCTCTGGGAACTTTCACGTGTTTAGGCACTTGTTCCATTCTGTCTCTCAAAATCCCAAATTTCTCAACTATCAGAAGATGAGATTGAGATTGAGAAATTTGAGATCAGAAGTCTAAGATGGCGGGAAAAAGAGATAACGAAACGGATTCGGAAGAGTCTTATGATTCCTTGACGGAACAGTTAGATCAGATAGGAAGACTCAACTTGACATTGCCTAAGCTACAGATTTCGTCTTATTTTCCCGATTTTTCCAAACCCAAATTTGACTTACCAAATCTACCTAATCTACCCAACTTATCGAACCTTCCTAACTTACCCAATTTGTCAAATTTACCACAATTGTCCAATTTTGATTTTGATTTTGATATAAGAAACTTGAACAAAGTAAGCGGTGAAATCAGCAATTATGTGAGGAATTACCTAAACTCCAATGTTGAAGCGGATGCTGACTCCAAGAATGAAAAGACATTGATCAATTCTATTAAGACCATTATATCATCAAGAATACAAATGAATACTATTTTACAGGAGTTGAACCTTGGGATTTCTTTGTCCTCGGCTTTGAACAAACTACAACCGCTTAGAGATGTGATTCACGAGGCTGTTATTTTGCCTACTGATGATGAATATGATGATTTTAATGACAATGCTAGTGATTTCGATTTGGCCAATAATGTGGAAACTGAACCAAAGGGTATTTCAAAAGTTATCAATCAGGATCAACCTTTTTTAAATGAATTTGTCATACCTGAAGAGGATCTAAACGATAATCAAAGGCATCATAATAATAATATAAATAGAAAACGTCGTAAGAAGAACAGAAATAAACCTGTTCAATCAGAATCTACTGGAGTAACAAGTAGTGACTTAGATATTGAGGGTTTGTCGTTGGAGGAGACTAAAGAGTTGACCAATTTAAACTCTTTGGATGATTTTTATAAAGAAGACTTGATGAGGAACAAAATTCAAAAGATCCAACAGTTGGGTAATGTAAATCAGTTTCAGAAGAATAAGTTGGTTACAAGATTGATGATGGGTAATTATTATAAATATGTAAATGAGAAGTTGGGTGATAGCAAGTTACCAACCTTAAAAACTGGCTTGGTGATACCAGGAAGTCTGAGTGTAAGTGACGATAATATGCATAGTGATGACGTTGAATTAAATCATTCTCATTATGATGTTTCTGGAAGTGAATATAGTGATGTGGAAGTTGAAGATGACGAGATGAGTGACTTGGAAATGGATATAGATGAGGTGGTTTTAACTGAAAACGACACCCAACCATCGTATTTCAATCAAGAGAAGGATATTTTGGGGTGTGAACATTATCAAAGAAACTGCAAAGTTGAATGTTCCACTTGTCAAAAATGGTTTGTATGTAGATTCTGTCATGATCAAGAAATAAAGGGCCATAAACTTATCCGTAATGAAATCAAACATATACTTTGTATGTATTGCACTACACCACAAGAACCAGGTCAATATTGTATTGAATGTGAAAAAGAACTATCCAACTACTATTGTGATAAATGTAAGTTGTTCGATAATGATTATAACAAAGATATTTATCATTGTGACAAATGTGGTATATGTAGATTGGGGTTGGGTATTGGCAAAGATTATTTTCATTGTGATGAGTGCAATATCTGTTTGTCGATTAACTTAAAACAAAATCACAAATGTGTTAACAATACTACACATTGTGATTGTCCGATTTGTGGAGAGTATTTATTCACATCAGTCCTGAAAGTTGTATTTATGAAGTGTGGACATCTGATTCATCAAACTTGTTATAAAGAGTTGATTCAACATTCATATAAATGTCCATTATGTAAAAAGACAGTTGTGAATATGGATACCCAATTCAGGATATTGGATCAAGAAATAGCTCAACAACCATTACCGTTACCATATAAACTATGGAGATGCATTATAAGTTGTAATGACTGTAAAGGGAAAAGTAACGTGGGCTATCATGTATTGGGACTCAAATGCAAGTATTGCAATAGTTACAATACTAGTCAATTGAAATTGATCAAGCCAGAAGAAGAATTCCAACAAGAAGTTGAAAACTTCAATGATGATAATATTGATAGAATGAAGTTGATCCAGACCAATTTGTCAAGTAACTTTTTGATAGACAACGATTATGATGGAGACTACAACAAAAGTTTTACAGAAGATAGTGGAGTAGAATTCCAAGGTAATGATAATGATAGCGATTATGATAACGAAGATATAGTGGACATCAAGCATTTGACTAATAGATTAATGAACAGGCCCAATGAAGTGAATTCTGTGGCATCTATTTTTCAGAAATACATTAATAATGCCTTCAAAGGAGACCGTTCCTAGCGTTATAGTTTCTAGGTTACGTAGGTATAATACCATAATAATACTAATAATAATAGCTTTTGGTGGTCGCAAACGACATTCAAGTTGACATTCTATTATCAGATGCAAATCAAACGTGTTCCAGCACCATCGTGGTAATTAAAACAAACATGTTTGTAATTTATGATATTTGATTGTGGTAACTTTCTTCTCTACAGTTAATAGTTCATGTGTCCCACCCCAAACGAAAAATGTTGTGTTTCCCAATACAGTAACTCAACACTTTCCTGACACTTTGCAGTACACCTGCACGACCGCCAGTTCCAGAGGTCACTAGATTGGTGCCGTTCTCCCCAACCCCACCGCCATATTGGTTCCGTGACCTTTTAGTCAAAAAGTCCTGCATGTCGTATAGGCCTCACTAATGTGCCAACAGATCAGAAGGGCGAGCCTCGTACCAATTCTTGACTTTCTGGGCCTGCGATGGGCTATTTTTGGCACCACTGGTGGTACAGGCTTCGCACGGGTCTCCTCAAATCATCTCAATAAACTATTACCCAAAAAATACTCAAATAGTCTACTAGTGATTTTGGAATTGCTAAAACTATATACTTTAAATTTGGACTTAAATATTAGCATAAATAACAGGCATCACATAATAATCACAGAGGAATTGATATACAAAACTAGAAATCATACAGTGTAACTTTGATTGGAATTAATTTGAGAAATTTTAAACACTTAGATCCCACGCTTTTAATCATGAATTCTATTAAAGTGTTATTCAATTCCATTGACAACTTTATACCGAATAATGAGTTAAGTCAAATAAATGAAAACGAAAATGAAGAGGTCACTCAGGATAATGAGCCACTTGGTGATGTTTTAGACAATGATATACAACAAACCCCAAGTGTTATGAACGTTAATGACAATAGTAATCTTACACCTTTAGGCTTGGGTCTAGGGTTAGATGATGACAATTATGATGAATATGATGAAAAATTTGATGAAAACAAACCTTACGACGATAAAATTAATCCACCTCCTCAAATTAAAGACGATACCCTTTTATCGTATATACTCAAATCCATCTTTTTTGTCCCAAATCTAATTCTTCTAAAACCATTAATATTTTTTTGGAATGTATTGTTATATCCTTTCAATTACTTATTAAAATCAATTGAATTGAAATATAGTTATCAAATGAATTCCAATGAAAAAACAGAATTAATCAAGCATGAAAATATAATGTCCAACAATATCAAATCTCCAACTTCCTCATCAAAATACATCATTCCACCCCCTCAAAGATTATTCCCATTAGTAAGGAATCCACAAAAGCTTAAAAGGCGTAAAGTATTAGTATTAGATTTAGATGAAACTTTAATACATTCATTATCTAAAGGTTCACCAAGAACCTTGGGTAATAATAATAATTCAAATATCATAGAAATCAAGTTAAATGATATTGCTACATTATATCATGTTCATAAAAGACCTTATTGTGATTTCTTTTTAAAAGAGATTAGTAAATGGTTTGACTTGCATATTTTCACTGCTAGTGTTAAAGAATATGCCGATCCAATTATCGATTGGTTAGAATCTGAAATTAATTATGATGATTCCAAAATATTTAAAAAAAGATATTATAGAAACGATTGTACTTATAGAAATGGTGTTGGTTACATTAAAGATTTGTCAAAATTCTTCCCTTCTGATGATTTAAAAAGTGTGGTAATATTAGATAACTCTCCTGTTAGTTATGCCTTACATGAAAATAATGCCATTATGATAGAAGGTTGGATTAATGATCAAAATGATAAAGATTTATTGAATTTGTTACCAATGTTGCATAGTTTATCCCTTTGTATTGATGTTAGATTTATCCTTGGTTTAAGACAAGGCGAAAAAGTTCTTGAAAGTTGAATAAATATTTTCAGTTATATTTCTCTTAGTATTACAATATTTCGCGGTTTACGATGAACCTGATAGTGAATGAGATAGTGAATTCAGCGATAAAAAATGAAGATTTAGCTACCAGTTTGAATGAGTTAGGTACATTACTCAGAGAAGAAGAAAATAGGAGTGATTCATTTTTATTTGACAATTTGAATGGGTTGGTCTCTCTATATGACAAACATAAAGGTGATGATCAGATAATGAATGAATTACTAAGAGTTCTAGTTAACTTCACGGCTGATAACGATCATAATAGACTAGAATTACTCAATTATAAATTATTCTGGCAGGATTTATTAACTTTGAAGAATGATAGAGTTGCTATTTTATTAACTCAATTTGTAAAGAATACCGAAAACTTGGAAACTTTCTTGGATTTTTTCTATGAGATCAAAAGTTATAGCATAATTCAAAATTTAAATACTGATCCAAATGAAGCTATTGTTGAATTTTTAGCTGAATTGTTGATTCCTGATAGAATCTTGAACGAAGATTTTAAAGCTTTGGTCCCTGAATATCTAGAAATCCTAATAAAAGTGTATCCTGAATTTGAAGTTGAAGACGATGAGGAGGATTATGAGGTATTAGAGAATATTTCTTTGCTAATGTATAATATGACGCAGTTTACGGATTTACCTTCCCATCAGATTCAAAAAATATATCCTCTTTTTGATATTAAAGGAAACTCAAGAATTTATAGACAATTGTTTTCTACAATAGGTAATTTATCATCGATGATTGGTTTTAATGACTATGATGAAGTCAAATTTGCATATCATACCAGTGACTCGTCCAATTTATACTTGAAAGCTGCCTGTTATATAGTTATGGGAAATTATATTACTAGCGTCGAAAGTTCACAACAAGTAAATGGATTAGTAAATGAATCATTCATAATTCAATATTTCGATAATAAGTTTTCAGATATAATTCAATATCAATCTATACATATGGTAAAGAACTTATTAAACAAAAATAACGGTTTCAGAGTTATGGAGCATAAAAATCTTGAGATGTTCACTAAAGTATTGATTGATAATAAAAATTATTATCCTGAAATCTTTCAAAATTATGTCAGTTTCATTAAAAAATTAATAAACTCGGTTGACAACTTGAATATTTACGACTATCAAAGTTTATGGGAATTGATTGAGGACGATAGTGTATACATCAGGATATCTGAGTTTATGAAGGGTGAAGCGGCGCCTTTAAATCATAAAATATTGAAAGCGTTATTTTTAGCTGACTTACCATTGGAGTCTAATAAATTGTTGGATAAGATAAAATACCAGGCTATAGTTCTTAACCAAAACTACAATATTTTTAGCACTGTATTTCCTGATTTTAAGGAATTCTCAGGACCTTTCATAAAGCAATACGTCAAGCTCAAAGAGCTTTTGAATAATTCAGATCCTTCAAACCCTGAATATAAGATCTTATTAAACAATTCCCAGTTCATATCTGTCAGTTTAATGAAGTTTAATGACGAAGAAATCACTCAGATTGCCAAATCCATTTTAGCGATTCAACAAAATTCATAGTAATAGACACTGCCACTGATCTTACCTTTCTTGATTGTCTCCATTTCCTTACCCCAGCCCTGTTAAAACTCCGAGTTACACTCTCTGATAAATCGCTATAACTTTCTTTGAGAGAGGCCCGGAAACGGTTTAAAATTTTATATGCCATCTTTGGAGCGGCAACTCGAGGATAGAGCCGGTAACTGAAAAAATTTTTGTAACCACTATAAAAAGGGCCAAAGCCATATATGTAATAACGATTTCGATTATATATCATGACTAGAGAATCATTTTACTCCCATATTCAACCAAGTGCCTTGGATCCAATCATTGTCATTGGAGAAAAATACAGAAATGATCCTTCTCCTCAGAAAGTAGACTTATCCATTGGAGTCTATAAACCAGAGGACGGAAATGTCAAATACGTGTTTCCATCTGTCAAATTAGCCAAAGAGAAGATATACAACAACGATGAAGGACACCCTTATCACTTTATGAGTGGTTTACCTGATTTTGTTAAAGGTGCTCAAAAAACTGTTTTTGGTGCTGATGCTATTAATGATTCAAGAATCGCTTCAATTCAAACCATTTCAGGTACTGGTGCTGTCCACATCGGTATTGATTTCTTAAAAACTCTTGGGTTGACCAATTTTTTCGTCGGTGTCCCTGCTTGGGGGAATTATGAAAGTATGATTCAAAGTTCTGATGGAAAAGTTCACTTTTTCAACCATTATGATTCTGAAACTGGGAAACCCGATTTGAAATCGTTATTTGAAACCATAGATTCTATGCCAGATCATTCTGTTTTGTTATTGCAAGCATGTTGTCATAACCCAACCGGTGCCGATTATTCTAAAGAAGAATGGCACCAAATTGCTGATAAAATCAAAACCAGAAACATTTTCACCATGTTTGATATCGCTTACCAAGGTTTTGCATCTGGTGATAAAGATGAAGACGCTTATGGTATTCGTCATTTCTACCAACAAGGTTTGGAGTTTGTTGCCTGTGAATCTTTCTCAAAAAACATGGGGTTGTATGGAGAAAGAGTCGGTTGTCTCCACGTAGTCACTTCCGATAAGTCCAACACTCCAAACATAACTAATGCATTGATCAATATTTTTAGATCACAGTGTTCTTTTGCCCCATTATTCGGTGCTAGAATTGCTATTAACTTATTTAATGACTTCAAATCAGAATGGGACGATGATGTGAAGGCAATTTGCAGCAGACTTCGTAGTTTAAGAATTAAAATCGCCAACAAATTCGAAAAATTAGGTACACCAGGAAACTGGAATAAGGTTTTAAACCAAAATGGTTTATTCTGGTACAGTGGATTGACTCCTCAACAGGTCGACAGATTGATCAATGAATTCCATATCTATTTGCCTCATAACGGTAGATTCAATGTTGCTGGCTTTTCTGATCTGAACCTTAATTACATTGTTGAGTCGATAGATGCAGTAGTAAGAAATTAACTTCAGACCCAGGATTCATTCCTAAAGAACACGTCAATTACATTCAATTAAGAGGGCTCTTGAGAGTGTTTAAAGTTTGATCATTCCATTTATGATGCTAACGTAAATATATATCACATCTGACTTTTTTTTTTACTTTTTTCTCCACTTTTTTCTCCCTATTCCGTATCTCTATTAATTTTCGTTCTGAAAATTATTGTCATTAATCTCATATAATCAACAAAAAAACATTTCAATTTAATGAATCCTTAGGTGGTGATTTTGATGAGACATCTATGCAATATATGCATTTAATGCAAAAAAGACTATGCTATTGTAACTGACCCTTTTGTTAGTATTATAAACTTTTTTTTGTGAATATTTTTCTTTTTCTTTTCTTTTCTTTTTCTCTCCGGTTCACTATTCCTGCCACCTGCCATCCCTAACTCTCGAACAATTTGCTGATTGCAAACTTAAACACGAGATCAAATGCTGAACTCAAACCCTATTATGAATTTTCTTCAAATGAGCTTTCAAGTTGTCCTTTCTGTTGAATCTCTTGTTACAATCAGGATGATCACATTCAAAAGGTTTCTCTGAAGAGTGAGATTTCATATGTCTCTTGACATGTTCTGGTCTTTGGAATCTCGCCAAACATAACGGACAGGCATGTATTTTCTTTGGATCAGATGAATCCGGAGCCTTCTTTTTTATAGGTAAATCAGGAACAAATGCAGGACTCAAGTCATTTTTGTTGGACTTGGTTTTAGTCTTAGAACCCCTAGCACCTTTCAAACCCTTGCTATTGGTGTTATCTTCTTGACTTTTCAATTTGGCTTGATTGATCGATAAATTGATTGGCAACGTCGCCGATGCAGACGACCCGTCTTGGCCAGGAATGGGCATGGAATACAAACTCAGACTTGTTTGGGGTGAATGTGACAGCGATTGTGGTTGGGATGATTGGGTCTGTAATTGTGGCTGTTGGGTGTGTGATTGGGAGTTTTGTAAAGAAGTAGACTGTATATCGTTCTGATTCGGTTGCTTGAAAGAAGACATTGCTGGCAACAAACCTTGCTGCAACTTGTTATTTGCAATTGAAGCAAGGTTAATACTGGCAGGGTATGACTTCAAACTGTTAAACTGTGACTGTAATAACTGGATGTTGTTACTGACCTCTCTGTTGGCAGTATTATTGCTCAGTATACTAGTATTATTTAAATTGGTATTAATACTTGCTATACTTATGTTGTCACTGGATCTTGAATCGACGGGACTTGTGACTTTACTCTCTTTCAAATTGGAATAGGATTTAGCTCTCTTCAACTGTTTGAAGGCATCGTCATCTTGATGTTCAATGTTGATAGACTCCAAAATATTTTGTCTTAGTAAATTAGGTTGGGTCAATGACCTGCTTGGTTGAACTTGCTCTACAGCATTGGGACTCAAATAGTTTGGTAAATTGAATTGTGGTAAGTTTGAGTTGAGATTAGAATTTATGGAGCTGGAATTTGGCAACGATGCGTTTGGGGCTGAAGCTGAAGCAGGTATAGGGGTTGAGTTTGGTAAATTTGATTGCATGGGAGTTTGAAAGTCTTCAGGTTCAAAAGACAATCCATCATACTTGGGTGAAATGAATGAATTTGGAGTGTAGAAAGGGTTCAAGCTCGTATTCTTTTCGATTTTGTTTCTTGATAAAGACCTTGAATGCCTATACGGGGTTTTTGATATTTTGGAAGTCGACAAAGAAGCTGAACTTGGTGACGTTTGTGATCTTAAAGGGGTTTGCAAGTTATAAGAACCAATGGACAACGATTTATTTCTAGTCAACTTCCTTGGAGTCAGCATTATATTGTTTTGGGCACCATTATTAGTGTTGTGGACATTTGAGTCACTAAATGAGGTGGATGCTTCCAATAAATGGTTGGAACTTGAAGATGTCAAAGGAGGAATTGACTCCAAAGAGTTGGAGTTGGCAATTTTCGACAAATCTTGGTTTGAAGATATTGACAAGTTCGATTGATGTCTCATTAGATGCATTTTATCGGTTAAAGACACTTGTTTGCTCCCGGGATCCATCATACTATGTTGATTTGCAATGCTATTCAAGTTGGAAATGGAATTGGAATGGGAAGTAGGAACAGAGTTAGAATTGGAGTGTGAATTGGAGTTCAAATTGGAATTTGACATTGAATTTGGGGCCACATTCGAATATTGGTTATAATTGCTCGGATAGTCTATTGAATTGTTGCTGTTGGTGTAATTAAGTTGGGTACTATGATAGATCTGTAACGATTGTATTTGCTGTATTTGTAGCTGAGACTGAGCTTGTACGAACTGGGATTGGTCGTTGAAATCAAAATCAAGATGGTTCTGAGACAATATTTCATTCATATCCAATTGGTCATAATCTTCTAGACTAAGATCCATATTTTGTATATCATAATCAAAATGATTTTGACGTGGTGAACTCATTAAATAATTTTCCATCAAAACTAGATTTCAAAGCAATAAAAACAAGGTAAATGAAGTAAAAGAATAAGTTGAAATCAAAATGACTAACAAATGAACAAGATAAGCAGCAATTGGGAAAAATTCAAATTAAAAAATTTTGGCAATGAAGTTGATGGGGGTAAATAAGCAGAATTTTAATGGTATGATAAATAATGCTTCGCCCAGTAGAAGAAAACAGAAAGAACCAAACAGAATAGCAAATGATATGGCTAATGACTTAGGACGCCGTGTATTTCGAAGATGTCTTTGGAATGTTTAACAGTTTGTTGTCAATGATTTTGGAAGGTAATAACCAGTTTAAACTGAAATATACGGTTGAAAACTCTTCTCGCAATCCGTAAATAACTACAAAAGATTGAAACTTTGCAACTGGCAGCAGAACAAAACAGCTAAATAAACGGAATGTAAGTATACCAAATATTAAAGTAAAACTGTCCAACTTCAATAAAGGTATTTACTTTTGACTTTCCTTCTGGACTTCAAATTTTATTTTCCTTATATCAGGAATTTTGCCAGGCAGATCACTTAAAAATAGGTTTGTTATATCGGGATTAATTACCCTGTTATTCCAGGACGCTTTCCTGGAGATACAAAAGGTTTTCCCTTGAAGATGCAGCTGGAGTGGAATATATGAGAGGTGTGCGCTGTATGCGCTAAAGTCTAGGTGTGTGTATAGGAGATGCAGAGGCATCGCTCCCAATTATAGTTAATTTAACCTATTTGGGAAATAAATCTGTCATATCGGGACCAGTGACGCGGTTCCTATCCCATTTTACTACCGTATAAGAGCTGGGAGCAATTGGTTCCGATAACTTCGATCAATACTACCAAATATTTTCCATAGCTTTACCTAAAAGATAACAAGTATTAACTCCTATATATTAGATCGAATTGTGACTAAAATAAAAAATTCCTAGATGCTACACAAGTTGGCTTAACATCAAGACTGCCACCGCAAGTTAATGTAAGTTTAGGCACCAAGAAGAACATCTTCTCATCTCTTCTATCGCTCATAATACATTCGAACAATACAATTACAATATGAGAAAATATTGTTCATGTAATTTGACTTAAACCTTTCATAGTCAAATAGGGGAAAAATGATATGATTTCCCGTTTTACAGGACTTCTAGAAGCCTGAAAACTTTTAGCACAAAATGTTTCGCCCTATAAATATTGCTTGATTTCTAAAATTATATTGATGAATTGTTTGAGCCCTATGTTTAGGGTTTGTTGAATTGTTTGTCTTATACAAACCATTTTATCTTGACCGTTCTGATCTCGGCCAGTTAAAAGCCTTGAAAATCCGACCCACTGAAATTTATGAGAAATTATTTTGAAAAATCCTGTAATCTTGGATAATCTTGTGATAAGCTTACGTTTAAAAGGCGTTTGAATCCTGATGTTAATGGTTTTGATCGGTATTGTTAAATTCTGTGCCTTATTAACTTGCATATACCAGTAGACTTTTCTTTATATGGAAGTTGATCTCTTCTATTCGAAGCCTTACAATACATTAATTATAACTAATCCCATTCAATTTCCATAACGCATAACGGCATTTTCCTTTTTCTTTGCTATTTAATCTTTTTAATTTGAAATTCATTTATGGTTTCAAAACTGGCGTTATAATTTCGTTCTTACTAGAGGATTTAAAAGGATAAAACAAACTTTATTGTCTTATACTTCTTGTATATTTACTTGCGTTATTCTTTTGTTTTAAAACATTCATTTGAACTTCTCAGATACCCACTTCTTCCCTTAGTTTTATTTTTAACATGCATTTCTTAACCATTGACATCATTGTCCTCGTCAATAAAATTGGTTAATGGCACCTGACAGACCGTTGGAGTCTCCGGGGATATTTTTGTAACCGTGGACCTGGTACCTTAAACACCGAAACTCGTTGGTTTTTTCACTGGTAACTAAGATTAACGAATGCATGAGATCGCATTAGACAGCTGCTATCTTATAGTTAATCTTTCATACCAATTTGAATCTTGGATGTCTTGTGCTTCAATGGGCGATATTTTTCGCAATGCAAGTACGAACTTTTTCTACACGTTGAAAACGCCATAACCGGATACAATTCTAGAATCTTTAGGTGATCGATAATCCTTTTTCAAACTGACTTAAACTTGTGTGCTTTTTCTTTTCATGGATCAGCTTTGATTCACATTTTCTATTTTATGGAAATGATTTGTGGAGTGGAATTTCGCAACCAAATATATAAACCCGAAAAGCGTGTGCAGGAGAGATACAACACTACAAACTCATAGAAGGTAATTCAAATATATTGATAATCTAGGTTAACTATATTTATGGGTTTTGTTTGACGAATTCAACACCTTTTTGGATGTTCTTGATTAAAGTTTCTTTAGCTAATTTAACTAATTCTTCTTCATGGGAAGATAATGAACCTAAATCATGAACGGTTTTAACACCTTCAACACCTAAAGTAACTTTTGATGAGAAGAAATCAATACCTTCATCTTTGAACAATGGAGAGTCAACAAAAGTTGGTTCAATGACATCAGTTTCACCACTTAAACCGTCTAAGACGGCACCAGCGAATCTAGCACCAGCTTGAGCCATAGATAAAGTGGCTGAACCAGCACCATTCTTAGCTTGAACAACTTCGTCACCACCGAATTGGATTCTGTGGATTAAAGCATCTCTGGTTTCAGTGTCTAAGTCTTTGTGGTTAGTTTGAGATAATAATGGAACAATGGTAATACCAGAGTGACCACCAACAACGGTAACTTTTTCGTTGACTGGGTTGGTACCAGCAATTTCCGAGACGAATCTTGAAGCTCTTAAGACATCTAAAGTGGTAACACCGAATAATTTCTTTGGGTTGTAAACACCTTTTGATTTGAAAACTTCGGCAACAATTGGAACAGTAGAGTTAACTGGGTTAGAAATAACACAGATAGCAGCATTTGGACAAAATTCAGCAGCACCTTTAGCTAAATCTCTAACAATTGAGGCATTGGTGTTGAATAAATCATCTCTGGTCATACCTGGTTTTCTTGGGACACCAGCTGGGATGACAACAACGTCAGAACCAGATAAAGCTTCTTGTAAGTTTTCTGGTTCGTAACCTTTGACAGTAGAGTTGGTTGGGATATGAGAAACATCAGCACCAACACCTGGAGCACCTCTTAAATCATATAAAGCTAAATCGGTAACTTTGTGATTTAATTTCAACAATAATGATAATGGTTGACCAATACCACCACCAGCACCTAAAACAGTAACTTTATAGTTAGCAGCGGCAGTTGAAGAAAATGATCTTGAAGCAATTTTAGCAAACATCTCGAAGTAATTGATCTAATAAATTTGTTATTTCAACAAATACAAATTCCTAGGATTATATAGTTTCCAAAAAATTTTCCACTCTCACCCTTCTCCATACATTTTCCAGTAATCGATGGTAACGTCCAATGAGAGATCAGGCCGACCTCGCCGACATGTCGGCGTGCAACAGTGGTGTCGCACATGTGATGGTTGTTCGGAAGGCCATTATTGTGGCCTGGGTTGTGGTGTCGTTTGGCACCAGCTGGGGTCATGTTTGCTCAATTGGTACCCATGGCTAAGCTGCTGACGCTTAAAGTGCTCGTGGTGTTGTTAACGGTTTAATTGTCTGAAAAGGCAATAGATCTGGAGTACTGGATAGTGGAATTGGTGTTAGTGATCTTTCCTTTTCAATTTAGCAAGGTCTGAATTGCACCCAAGATGATAAAAGGGACCAAATATAGCTAATTGTAGAACATTTGCCATAAACCATGGAAAATACTACTCAATTGCCTGTTTGTATATTAAGTTTATGGCTTTGTGTTTGAAATTAGTGGTTATAATCAATTAATAGATGTTGGTGGTGTTTAACGGTTCATATAACTCTTAACTTGGACACAATTTAGTACTTATTGCTTCTTTACAGTTTGGAATATCATGAACTATTCTTGAATATCACGGACTATTCTTGAATATCATGAAAAATTCTTGAATATCACGGACGATTCTTGAATATCATGAAAAATTCTTTCTTATAATCAGTCGAATGCAATTATTAATACAAACTTGTGAAATTTTTTATAAAATTTCACTTATAATAGGGTTATTTTCTTATAATGACACTACAAAATAAACATTGGTAATTTCCTGCCAACAATTCTTGTTATAACTACATGTCTGTATATTTCAAGTATAAAAGAGTTTCTAAATATATCCTCCATTATTTTTCCTTTGATTTCATAAGCGTCCAAACCATAAGACGATCACTTGGGCCCTCTATAATTCAATTGGGCCCCCGAGTAAATTTATACAAAACGGTACCTATAGTAGTTTCTTTCTTAACAGGACGCAAATCTACCACAATTGTTTCATAAAAGTTAAAATTGCAAGGCAGCTAAATATGAAACTTGATTAGTTTTATGCCGATTATCAAATCATCTTGGTGGGGTTTCCACCAGAAGCTGAATTTACTATATTAAAGGAGTACAACAGACTAATAGAATTCAAACGAGTATTGTAGAAACACACTGAGATTTAATGCAAAGATAACACTTCCTCAAAACGTAATTGGGTTATCAAATTTTTAAAAATATTTTGGCTAATTTTAGTTGCTTTCTAGATTTATTTTCTAGTTAATTCGGTTTTAAAATAGAATTCTGTAAGACGAACTGTTCATAATTGAGCATAATAATTTTCACAAGTGAAATTGATTTTTCAGCAGAATAATAACCTTATGAACAATTAAAAGAATAAAACCTTATATCTTTTCATTATTGCTGAATATACATATACATGTATCTTAACATAATCCGTTAACCCCTCTAAAACCCTATATAATTGTCTAATTTCATATTTCTGATCTCTCCAGTGAGCTCGTATATTTTCTTCTCTATGCGACTTCTGTGCAAACTAGCTAGGGAAACTTGTGTATGAATGGACGCTTAACTTCGGACTGCACTAACACTTATTACCAATAATCGAAGTTGTCCGTATAGACAATTATCAAAACATTCTTCAAAGCACATCGAAGGAAATGCCTTACAGATTTGTGGACCCCCTCAGATACATTTCTTTATGGTACAAGAAACAGGATTAACTAAGCGCCTCAATAAGCTTTTACCGCTTGACAGTCGGAAGCCTACATACGTTCCGTTGGTAATTTCCTGGTACCAGAGTCCAGTAACTTTCACTACCACCAGTCTTATCACCAACATATGGTTCGAAACTTCTGGTTTGAAAATAGAGTTCATGCCACATAATTTTTCCGGTTCTAGAGCTGTAACATTTTTTGTGTTGCAATCTTTCTTTTGATGTTTAAGAAACTGCATATTCAAGAAAAAAACTCCAAGCTGATGTCTACTACCATCACTATATAATGTTATACAAAAAAACAAACTGACTAATCGAAACATTGGAAGTTTCGAAACCTTACTTGACGTGAAAATATTTCATCTTCAAAAATTCTCAGTCAAGAACTACCGAAGGTAAGATGAGACCTCCAGTTGTTGCGTGTCGCATTGCTTTATTTACTCTAATGTCTATTCTAATGAAGCTAAACAAAGCTTGGTGGTGAACCAAGCTGACTAATTGTAAAGCATATAGGCTGTTAGAGCATAGTTATAGTAAATTTGAACCCTACTTGGTAAATATTCATAATTATGAACTGACCAAGAAGGTTTCTTTGAAGGAAATTTTTTCCATTTTTCAGATCTACCGGACTTAGCTTGGTGCAGATAACTAGAAGCCTTTATGGCCAAGTTGGTAAGGCACCTCACTAGTAATGAGGAGATCCTCGGTTCGAATCCGAGTGAAGGCATTCTTTTTTTGGTTGCTTTTAACGTTTAGTTGTTTTAGTTGCATGCCAATACTTAACGATTCTTTTTCATCGCTTGTAAACTACATAGTATCGTGTCAGTCTGGATCGCGAACTTCTGGTGTACGCACTCTCGCTAAAAGAACATCCGTACACCAGAAGCTGAAGTTTGTTTATTAATTGCCTATGATACAAGCGAGATGTCTATATATCCGTTAAAAAGAAACTCCTGGTTATTTCATGTCTGTTGATATATCGATGCTTCTCAACTATTCTTTAATTTTTCATATAAACTTTAATAATACTGTAAAAACACAAACTTGTTTTCGTGAACTATTCGCGAGATAACAACATGAGTAAGAGGTTAGCAGATGAATATTCTATGGATATCCCACATGTGGCCAGCGTGGAATTGCCATTAATTGTAAAGAATGATGATAAAGCCATTGATATGCTTGGTGGGAAAGAGTCACTCCAAAAAGTAATTAATTCTAATAGCAAATCTATTGACGAATTAGGTATTAATGAGAAAAAGACTTCGAATCAATTGGAATTAAGACTTCGTAAAGATAGATTCCATCATCCAATTCAATCAATTAACAATAGCAAGGAAAAAGTCTTGTTAAAAATCTCAGTTCCAAAGAGAAACTTGCCCAAAAATTATCAAGACTTAAATTTGAAAAGACTACTTGAAATAAATCAACAAAAGGGTGGGACTCACTCAATTAGACCTGTTGCTATCATCAACAAAACATTCTCGTTCAAATCCATCAATGACTTTCAAATAAGTACTAAGAATAATGAAATGGTAAATCAGATAAATGATAAATTGATAAATAATCATAATTTTCAGACTTTTAAACAGTTCTTTGATGAAGGAAATTTTGTTAATAATGAAGATTTTAAAGATCCAAAAAACTATTTGAATTCAGATCATAAGTTCCCTCCACCTGCTATATTTAGTACCATCAGGCAAGTTTATGATTATCAATATGTTAAAAACAGACTAACGGAAACAGTGAAAGACCCTGAAAGTGGTGAATTAAAAGTGGTCACTAAAAAAGCATTACCAAAATTATACAGTGTTGTCCTTGATGCTAATGATAGTAATATACCTTATCAGGCAAATGAAGAATTGATAAAATCTTACACGGAATTGTCGAAAGAAAACTTGACACCACATTCTTTTCAATATGATTTGTTAGGATGTATCAACTGGTTACATGAAATATTTAAAATCAAACCAATATGGTTGAGAAAACATTTGGAGGATATAGTTTCAAATGATCATAAAAGAGTTTTAAAACAAGCGTTGCCGTATGTGACTTATATTTACAAAAGTGGCCCATGGAGGTTTTGTAATATAAAGTTTGGAGTTAATCCGAAGTTATCAAATGAATACTGGATATTTCAGAGTGAATATTTTAGGGTTTCCAACTATAAATTCAAACATGTTAGCTCTGGAGATTCCGAAAAAATTCATCCAAATAGTATTGCATTATACAATCCAAACTTGTCATCAGAGTTAAAAGAAGAGGTGAAAGTTGATAGTAAGTTGATTTTTAAAGGTAATAATCTCCCCAATACAGTTACATATCAAATAGGAGATATAATTGATCAGGATATTATAAATATAATCCATGATAGTAAAGACAAGGGGAATCTTTTTAGAGAGCAACTTGATTTGAAGCAAGACGGATGGGTAAATAGGCAAGTTATTGAAACTATCAGAAGAGTAATTAAGTATAAATTAAGTCAATTGATTAAAGACGAACCTATAGATGATATGAAGATCTATAAAATAATCAACACAACCTACAATTTTGAAGAAGAAGAAGCAGATGTAGGAGATGTAGCACCTGAGGTGGAAGCAGAAGCTCAAGTAGATGAACTTGAGGGTGAAGATGAGAGTGACATAGATGATACCTATGATAATGCAATCAGCAATGATGATATTGACGCTGAAATGTTAGAACCTGAAGACCAACTTCTTAACAGAATGAAGAAACTTGATTCTGTTGCTGCAAAAAAGTTATCTGAATTGACTGAGTTTATAAAACAAGAATCTATTATGTAATACACGACCTTTAGAAATCTCACTCAAAGAAAACACGTAGAATCGAATAGTGAAAATTAACCACATAAGGAATAAGAATCTAATTAATATAAGATGACCAAGGCCACTGAAACATTATTGGTGTTATTTGCAGTCTCATCAGTCTACTTTGCAATGTATGCTAAAGTTATACCAACTCCAGAGATTTTCTATAATGATATATTACCATTTTTACCATTGTGGGCAATTGTTTCATTAGGATCATATTCATTAGCTGTGTTAGGTTATAGAGTGTTAACTTTCAAAGATAAACCAGAAAAATATAAAGAGTTATTGGTTCAAATTGATGAAGCTAAAGAATTCTATAAACAAAAAGGTATCAGTTTAGATTAAGTTTACCACTTTTTCAGAGTTTACATAAGGTAATCATAATTCTATAATAAATAAACCTATATAGGTGATGCTAATGTAGTTTTAATGAATAGGAACGTCTATCAATCTCATTTATCTATGTGTGAATCACATAAAAGACATTTATGGAGGTGGAAAGCTGCTTGCTTTCAATTCTTTTTCTCTTTTTTTGGCTTTGATTCTCTTTTCCGTATCTGCAAAAACTCTGATTGCTACTGGAACATTATCCCATAAATCCCCAGATGCATTCTTATTACTATCAGAAGGCTGTTGTTGTGGTTGTTTGCCCATATCTTGTGGTATATGCTTTTTATTTAGATGTTTAATAGGTGGATAAAAATCATGTGGCCAAACAAAATCTTTACCAGATTCATTTACTTTCTTTGCAGCTTCATATCTTTTGTCATTCCATTCTTTTATATCATCTTTATATATTTCCCAAACACAATTAATACATCCAGACATGCAGCAATTATCAGGTTCTGGAGGCCTGTCAGGAACCATTACCCCTTCAATATTTCTAGCTTCACCTCTTGTTAGCCTACTGGAACTTGTTCTTGTTTCACCCGAAAGTCTGGTACCAAATAGTTTTTGTAGTCTGATTTTAGGATCAACATCAATAGAATAATTCCCTTCGAATACTACTTTGTTGGCTTTTTTCATTGCTCTACGTTCCTGAGGTGTCATCATAAATGTCTCCATAGGTTGTGCTGGTTTTCCTGGGGTTTGTAATACCAAATCATAAAACAAATAACGAGAGTTGAATAGTCTTTTCGTTAATTGCATCTTCTTACTTGGCTTATGTTTGCTATGCTCTTCTATTGGTCTATTTCTGATCTTTCAACGCTTTGAATGCTTTCTAAATGCTTCTAATTTTCTTTATCTACTAATTTTTTCTTTCCAACTCTTAAGAGTGTCTATTATAATCTAACTTGTAATATCGTCGTGGTCTACCTTTGGTATTTGTTAGATCTTGTGAAATCGAGGCCGATGCGAATTTGTCATTAGTGGTAAGTAGCATTTCCAGCTGAATAAAAGTTAGTAATAAGTAGACTCGTGACTTTGTTAAACAAACAGAACAAAAACAGAGAAATATTACTAAGCAAAGGAGTAGTTGATAACATAGCCAGAAATATAGTTATTTGCAGCCTTGTCTAGTATAACACTAGCTTACTATCTAGTCTAACTAGTACCAATTACTGGCACATTTGTTTTCTTTCTGTTACTTTCCAATGATCTTTCTGCCTTATGATTGAAGTTTCTTTCTTTCATTTTCTTTCAAACGCCCTTCTCCCTTCAGCTTTCTTCCTTCAGTCATTCTTCGTTATCATCTTAACTGGTGCCGTCGCACGACTTCTCAAAATTTTCATTAACCAGTGAAAATTGGTCAATTATAATAACTAATAAGCATCTTTAAACAACAGTAATATGTCCAAGTTTATTATACCAAATACCTTAAAAGAGTTAAGATTCCACTTATCACAAACTGGGGAAGCATCCATACCATTAAGAAAGTTTTTAACTACCAACTATCCTACTTTAAAAACTCAACTGAAATATCAATTACCAATATTAATCAGAGAAAGTTATGGTATACCACCAAGTGTAACTGCTAGATTTGAAAAGGGTAAAGAAATCAAAAACAACTTGGAAGGATTAGATGAAAGTGGTATTGAAAGTGCTTTAAAGCAATTATTAAAAAATTAATGTACAATAACCATAGAAACTAGATTACTTATTATATAAATCTACATGAATGCATAATATATTACAATCCCTATCTAACTATACATTTTTTTTGTATTTATCTATGATAAAATGACGCTATCATTAACTATATCACTATATGAATATAAAATTTCACTATTTCATAATATTTTATAAATTTTAGTAATTTATAAATATGCATTTTTATTCCCCAAATTTATATATGCCATAACCGATTGAAGCAACCCCTTTCGAATAAACTTTAGTATATTCATTTTTACCATCGTCAGTACCAGCGGCTATAACTAATGGTAAAAAATGTTCTAAAGTCGGGTGGGCCTGATATAATAATTGTCTATAATTACTATCTTTCTTCAAATTATTTAAATTTTGTAAAATGGTAAGAGGTGTTGATTTTTCAAAAGTTTGGTCAATAATATCATGAAATTTATCAACATAAGGCATTAAATTGCCTGGGAAACTGAAAGATCTACCTAAGTCTCTTAAATTATGAACAGAAGAACCGGAACAAATAATCAATCCTTTCAAATCAATGTTATTTTCAGGATCCCAAATCAAATTTTCTCTAAAAAATTTTAAACTTTTGCCTAATTTGTAGCCATCATTAAAATCTTCATTATAAGGTAAAGAAACTTGTATTAAAGGAACATCTAGCTCATCACCAAACATTACTTTTGAAGGGCACCAAATTCCATGGTCGATACCCCTTTGAACTATCTTCGATTCGAAGCCCGATTTCTTCAATTGCTGGTACAACATCAAACTAATCAAAACTGAGCTATGAGACTTAAAGGTTTCTTTATAATATTTATCATCAAAACCATAAAAATCATAAATCAATTTATTCTCATGATTATTCGAATCATCGTCATTTACCGCAATTTCTATCATATTAGGACCTGAAGCTTGGTAATGAGCTGACAACATAACGATATAATCAGGTTTCAAATCTGTTTTAATGTGCTTGCCTATTTGTTTCAATTTGTTGTAAGCCCCTAAATCATTAAAATCACCATTTGGGTCAATTAAAGTGGGACCGCCATGACTAATGAAATACGTAGGATAAGGTTTCTTGCATCTAATTCTTGGAATAGATTCAAATCTGGACATTATGAAGCAACTGAGTAACCCTAATATCAAATGCCCTATATATATAATTTTAACTGCAAAAATCGTAACGTGCTGTCACCAATCTGTAACCAATATCAATGAATTAACTGTAGCAATAGATCCAATATCTTATTCAAACTACAATATGATTCAACTGCCAAAAATAATTATTTTGATATTAATAGCAGATTTGTACACAAAACCCCTTTGAATAAACGTATCTTCTCCATATATATAATCTCAAATCTTAGTAATAGGAATCTGCTTACAAAAAATTTATAATCGGACTTAGCAGCAAGTTTCCAAGGACCTATCGTAGTCGAGGCTGGTGCTACCCGGTACCATAATAGGCTGGCTCTGGCGCCAGTCATCGCTACGTTTAGTGCGAAAAAATGCCGGTGAATTGCTGCCTCCGGCCCGCAACCAACTTTTTGGCCCTATTTTTTCCCTTAGCTAATTGATGATTCTTCCTTACTAATAATACGTCGATATTACCCGTAATAAAAATGGAAGCCGACGACTATAGCCGATTACTTATCCAGTTCAATCTCTATGGAAATTCTGATACATTAGAGAACATTTTAAATATCACCAACATTAGCCTTGTATCGGTAAACCAATCAGCTGTAGTTGCATACACGAACCCAAGTGCAAGCAGCATATCGCATGCTTCTACATTGACGATAATTTATTCGGCTTTCCTCTGCATCGCCAATACCTTGATTCTCTTAGCTGTATGATGTTTATACATTCTACTTTAGCTAATTTGACAGTTGGTTAAGAATAGAGAGGTCTCAAATCTAAATACTTAATTCTACTATTTCTAATATTTTCAACATCCTAGACTGATGCTTTTCAATATTCTATTTTCTAACATTCTAATGTTCTGATATTCTGAGATCTTACTTTGATATGCCACGTCGCATGTCTTCATCACATGCCGCGACACTGAGAATTTCATTTTGAAATATTGCTAAAGTCTATTTATTGTTTGTTAGCGGTAAAACAAAGTGGTTTAATATAGGGATAATTGATAAATTACTTAATTGCTGATTTATAAAATATCAGTTATATTGAAAATCTAGTCCACTGAAGAAAAATGGCTTTGTTTGGTTCTCGTAAGGTATGTGCCCCTTTTGATGATTCGAATCATCGTTGAATATAAACAGAGTTTGACAGATTTTTTTAAACATGTTTGTCTCAAATTATAAATACTAACCATTAGAGGCAAAGCTCCTATCAAGGCTTCAGTAAATATAATAATGAAGTTCAAAATTATGAGAACAGTGTTGCTGGTTTACCGAACAATGGGATTTCAAGAACTTCAAGTTTGAGTAATTCAGCCGGGTCTGCTGCTTTAGCTGCTTTAAGGTTACATCAAACCTCTCAACCTGTTCAACAATCTCCTCAGTATAATCGTCCCAAGACTACAGTTCAAAGACTGAACTCTTTGTCTCAAAGATCAAATTCTTTGAAAACTTACACTTATCATCCAAAAGGTTCTTATACTCCAGGTCAGGCTAGTATCCCAAATTCAAGAAGATTTAGTTCTTTAAATTCAAATTCAAACTCTAATTTGAATAGTATACAGAATAATTTAAATGGATCTTTAAGACCGCCCGCTAGTTTGAATCCTTCAAAAAGGTTAAGTTCAATCAATTCCTCAAGTTCTTTAAGAAATTCCATATTAGAGGAGAATGTCAATGATGACGATGGTGGTGATGATGGTGAAACAGTAATTACTACTCTGACAACAAAAGTAGTTGATAATCAAGGAAGAGTTATCTCCATAACTACTAAAACAACAAAGACCTTGCCCGATGGTTCCAACATCATTGAAACAACTACAAAGAATATCTCAAGAAGTAACAGTTTAAGAAATAATAGTTTAAGAAACAATTCGTTACTCAATTCACCAAAAAATGATAACTATAACTTGCAAAAGATTGATGAAGATCTTCAAGGTTTTGAGTATAATTATGAATTAGATAACAATTTACCTCATAATCATCCTCAAGTTGATCCCCCTGATTTTAATCATCCTGATTTGGTTCATAATTCTGATTCTTTGAAGCTAAATACGTCTCCTACTGACTCGGAATCAAGTAGAAAAGATCAAAAACCTTTAAAATCCATCTTGAAGAGTCCAAGACCTACTCCTGAAAGTCAACACGACAATGATGAAGTTGATCTAGATATAAAATCAAGTGATGACAATATGTCATCTACTGCTTCTCCAAATCATCCTTATAAAACAATTGGTCATCCTTTATCCGACCCTCCTAAATTTAAAATTCCAACTGTTCCAAGAAAGAATGTTTCGCCAAATAGAGATAGAGATCTCACGTCGAATGCTTCCCTCACTTCGGGCAGTTCAATAAAGTTCAAGGAACAAGTTGAGACCATTCCAATTTATAACGACTATAACTATAATCGTCCCAAAGTGTCAAATCAAGAACTATACAACAAAGCAATGCAAGTTGCGATGGAAAAAGTTTATGGGAATCAAACGAATTCAAATCAACCTGTGAATGGGCAGCAAGAACATTCTCCAGCACAAGTTCCAAACGAATTGCCAGCATCCACTAAAACTATCATCCCTCAAAAAGTTATTGAGAAAAAGGATAAGCGTGATAAAAAATTGGAAATTTTAGGCCATTCAGGTGTAAATGACAATTATATTTATGAAAATCATCATAAGGATTTTAAAATCCATTCTTTGAGGGATGAAGTAGAATCAAAGTCTACCTCGAGAAAGGAAAGGGCTAAAATGGAGAAGAAGCAGCAGAAAGAGCTTGAAAAACAAATGAAATTAGAGGAAAAACAAAGAAAAGAAGAATTAAAACAACAGAAAAAAGAAATGAAGAAAAATAGTCCTAAAAGAGGTTTATTCAGTAGAAGAAAGAAAAATGATGATGCAAGCACAATCAACAGTGATTTCAGCAGTGCGTCGAATAATTTAACAAATTCTGAAATGAGCTCAAGTGTTCTCACTGGTTCACCAGCTAGACCTACCAATTTTGTAACTTCTCCTTCAAGCCAAATACCAAGCAGCCCACAACTATCTAATAAACAACTTGAGTATGATGAAGAGGTCCCGATCTCCCAAGCTGAATCTACCGTCCATCACTTCAAAGCTCGTCCAATGTCAGAAATCCAGGAAATAGAATCAATGCCAACACCCGAAATCAAATCTGATCCTTCATTCGATGAACAAGATGTTAAAATCAAATCTAGACCCGTTCCATCTCAAATAGCTAATGACGTGGATTCTTTACCTAGTCCAAATTTAAATAGACAACCTGAGTCTGGTTCTTTTGTTCCTATCATTGACCCAAGCGCCAACAATATTGTTGGAATTCCTGAAGGGGGAGAACATGGTATAAATAAGGTTCATCACAGAAAGAGTAGTAGTGATTTTAGCCAACCAGATATCATAAGACGCCAAACAAGTAAATCGGAAATCAGCAAGCCTGAAATTTCGAGGCCAGAAATAACCTCACAAAATGCACAGTCAGAAGATCCTATCAAATCCAAGTCCATTGAGAAGCCAATCTTGAATGAAATTACTACTGACTCAGAAAATGTGGAGGATAGTGGAGTATTGACTGACTTAGATGAATATGAAGATGTGTTAGCAAGTCCAGCTTCTACTTCTAAATATCACTCACCAAGAAACCTTGAATCCCCAAAGCCTGAAATTTCAAACTCAAAAGCACCCGAGTTTAACTTACCCGGTGCAGATATTGATAATCAAGCTAATAAAAAGACTGAAGAATCGGTGGTGTGTGATCAATTCTCTACCAATTTGGAAATTCCAAATGTACCTACAGTCAATGATGATGTCAATGACGATGATAATACAATTGTGGATAAAACTATACAAGATACACAGTTCAATAACCCAGAACATGTTGTAGTAGATAGCAAAGACGTTGATAACCAACAATCATTGGCGCATTTGATAAGATTAGGAAATGGGCAAGAAACTTATGATGGTTTTGCTCCACCTAATAGGCAATATGAATCTGATTCTGATAATGATGATGCAAGTTCTAAATTTTCTGCTGATTTGAGTGCTGCCATTAGAAGAATTACTGATACAGACAATCCGGAATTAGATGGCAACGACGAATATTACTATAATGAGAATATAAATGACGAAATCGATGTTGAAGAACCTTCAAGTGCGTTTGCTAGTCCAGTTGATTCACAGTTTAAAGAGAATCTTACACCTAAGCAAGCCGATTCAGGTCCTCAGACTGAGTCAAGTGATGATAGGTCACCACAACCCTCGCGTTCAACTTTAGCAACAAACGAAGTCAGAAATGACATACCTGCGGTTAATGGCCAAGGTAAAAACATCGATGTTAAAGTTGGAGAGTATGTTAACGGTATGACCGTAGATAAAGATGGAGTTTTCACTAACGCAAAACCTAAAAAACAATCTAAGTCTAAGTTCAAGGAAAAAATATTCAAGTATTTTGTTAATTCCTACGAAAAGCGTTAAAGTAAACTTCGTATGTATTTTTATTTTATTTTTTTAATGTTAATAATCAATGTATAATAGTATTTTGTAGTCTATATTCTCTGGAGAAATCTCGATTTCTAATTAATTTTTGTTTAACTTGTTGAAGAAACTCTTTTTCAAACTTGTCCGGATCTTGTTTCAATTTTTGAGGTTCCAAAGACTTGGGAATATATCTAAGGTTGTATTCTGAATTCAATAAAGCTGTTTGTCTTGGCTTTGAATTTGTGAAACGATTCTCTAATCCTATAAATGGCTTTTGGTGTCTTCTAATGTTACCGATATTCAAACACCTATCAGGAAACTTAATTGTCAGTTCTGGTTTTATTAATGGAAAAGTATCAGCAAAAATATAATTTGCTTTATTTAAAGTCGTTGGGATAATATTTGTTTGATATTTGAGATCAAGTTGTTTATTTCTTCTTCTTTTACCCTTTAGAAATGGAACTGTATTATGCAAAAATAAACTCAATTTTTGAATTGAATTATACCTATTCTCTTTCCTCAAATCTATGGTAAAAAACTTACCCAATTTGGAATTAATGCTTGATTCAGCCGAATTACTGCTATTAGACAGCTCAATTGACCTTTGAAATTTTTTATGTATTTTTTTCATTAATTAATATTTGGTTGCAAAAAGTTCTGTGGTTTTTGTGATTATCACAAATAAAATCGAAAAAAAAAGACAAAAATAAAAAAAAAATCAATAACTAGCTATTCTTGCACATTCCTCTTTACAAGACTGTCCAAGCAAGAATTAGTGATAATTCTGCTTGATAATCTATGTTTGATGCATTTTACTGAAGAAGCACGATCACATGACTTCGCACATGATTGAAAAATTTACCTCATCTCAAAAATATATTGAAAAAATATATAGAGATCAAGAGAAGAGATGGAATCTAATAATCCAGATGGCGGTGCCTCACTAGACATATTGGAAATGGAAGACAAATTAACCAAGATCAGATCCCAAACCACCTCCAAGTTAGAAAACCAGAAACATTTAGCTCTTATTTTAAGTGCAGTTGAAGAAAACTTAGAAGAACAAAAGAACGATAAAACACCAGTTGCTTATTTTATTTCATTTTTATCATTGTTGGATCAAAATATTCAAGATGACGTGATAGTAGAACAAGGTTTAGTCACAGCTGCGGTATACTTTTTAGATATCGTCTTACCTTATACTCCAAAACAACTTTTAATTTCAAAATTTGGTGATATTTTAGCTAAATTAGCTATTCCTTTAACTGATGAGACAGCCGATGCTCCTTTAGTTAGATCAACTATTGGTACTTTAGAAAGTTTGTTATTAGCACAAGATTACCAAACATGGAATTCAAATGACAGTATCTCTCCGAAAAGGGCCATGGCCGGTTTATTAGAATTATCATTGGACCCAAGACCTAAAGTTAGAAAGAGAGCTCAAGAGTCTATTTTGACAATTCTTATAAATCCTCCAACCTCACCAAACCCAATCCATCCTGCTTCTTTATTATGTGGAACTGCATCTTTGGAAAAGTTAGTTGAAGTTATGGAATCCAACAAATCAAGAAGTAACAACAACAAATCTGTCAATTCACAAATAATTCATTGCTTGCAATTAATTAGTTCAATTACATCATCTGGTTCTTGGCCATCAACTCAAATTGAATCTTTATGTGATGCTTTATTAGAGATTTCAAAAACCAATGATCAGTTCTTGGTTTCTTCAGCTTTTAAAGCATTCGAAGGTTTATTCCAATCAATGAGTAATGTTATTAATGTCGATAGATTCACCCAGGTTCTTGATATTATATTTGACTTGAAGCCCTCAGTGAATGATATCCATTTATCTGCTTCATGGTTAGCAGTTGTTGCAAAAGCTTGTGAAAGTTTTGCTCAATTGGATTCTTTCATATATATTTCAAAGTTCCCATCAATTTTAAAAATAATCACAAATTATTTATCTTCAGATTCCAAAGACATATATTCCTCAGCAGCTCATTGTTTGATTGCTATAGTGTCAGCTATTCCTGATTCATATTTGTTACAACCAACCACCTCAAATGGTATTACCAATGATATTTACGAGAAGATGGATGACTTGATTAGTTCTTTATCAGAAGTCATCGAAAAAGAATTATTAACTATTAAATACCAACATGCATTCAAAGAGATTTTAGAATTCGTCAATGAAGCTATTTCAAAATTAAGAAGTCGTTCTAACCCCGACTTTTTAAGCATCATTGAAACAGTAGGAGAGTGGAGAACAAACGAATCAGAAGACTTTTCTAATAATAAGGAAGCAGAAGATGTCTTAGCTACTTCAATTTCTGTAATGGGACCAGAAGTTGTTTTAAGTATATTACCTTTAAATTTGTCAAGTACTACCCAAGCTGGAAGAGCATGGTTATTACCAATTTTAAGAGATAACGTTCGTTTTGCAAACTTGAATTTCTACAAGTCTGAAATTTTACCTTTAATCAACTTTTTTGAAGACAAAGTGTCCAAGTTAGGCAAAGCGTCTGTTCATGGTAAAATCTTTCAAACTATTGTTGATCAAATTTGGTCCTTGTTACCACACTTTTGTGATTTACCAAGGGATTTAAAGGATTCTTTCAATGACGAGTTTGCAGCACAATTAACCGATTTAATGTATTCCAATGTTGAATCTAGAGTTGTAATTTGTAATGCTTTAAGGTCCTTAGCCGAATCTTATATGGCATACAGCGATGGTGTATTGGAAGATGATTTGTTAATGCAAGAAGAGCTTAGTATTGACCAAGCCAAAGAAAACTTGAATTATTTAGCTTCAAAGGCTGCCAATATTTTATCTGTCTTGTTTAATATTTTTAGTTCAACATCTCCTGATAGTAGAGGATATGTTTTAGAAACCATTGATGTTTATTTAAGAATTATTCCTAAAGATGAATTAGAAAATACTTTCAACAAGGTTTGTGGTTTGTTAAAGAATGCAATGGACGAAGAAGCATCCGAAGAACAGAAAAAACCAGCTAAGAAAAACAATACACCAAAGTTAAGTATCACAATGATGGATTTGATTGTAGCAATGACAAAATATGTCCCAGAATCATCTCACAATGCACTTTTTTCAGTTTTTTCATCTACTATCACGACTAATGACGGCTTAATGCAAAAGAGAAGCTACAGAATTTTAAGTAAATTGGGAGAAGTTGAAATTGGACAATTGTCAGTTAAACAATTTTCAACTGAAATTGTCAATATTTTGATCTCTACAACAGAGTCCACTCAAGTGTCTGCCAAAGCTACCAGATTAGCTTCTATCAATAATTTGATTGATTTATTACCAAGTGATCAATTATATTTCATACCTGCTATTTTACAAGAAATCATCGTTGCAACCAAAGACGCCAATGAAAGAACTCGTAGTTTATCATATCAAATTTTAATTAAAATGGGCCATAAAATGAATAGTGGTGGAATAATACACAATTCAAAGGTTCCAGGGTTTGACGAAAATACCCCTGACTCTGAAGCTAACATTACAGAGTACTTTACTATGGTAAGTGGTGGTTTAGCTGCTCAATCTCAACATATGATCTCAGCAACCATAACAGCAGTTTCATGTTTAATTTATGAATTCAAAGATATATTACCAATTGATACATTGGTTGAATTATGTCAGACTGTGGAATTATTCTTGACTCATAATTCAAGAGAAATAGCTAAATCTGCAATTGGATTTGTCAAAGTTGAAGTTTTGTCGTTACCTGAAGACATGATCAAAGCTAACTTGAAAGAATTGTTATCCAAATTAATGAAATGGTCTCACGAACATAAAGGTCACTTCAAATCTAAAGTCAAACATATTGTTGAAAGATTAATCAGAAAATTTGGAGTTGAAGCTGTCGAGGAAGCAATTCCAGAGGAAGATAAAAAACTAGTTGCAAACATCAAAAAGACCAGAAATAGAGCCAAAAGAAAAGAAAAGGAAACAGAAGATGAATCCAATGGAGACAAACAATCCAAGAAATTTGTTTCTGCATACGAAGAAGCATTATATGATTCTGATGTGTCTGAAGATGAAGACGATGATAAAGAAGTTTCGACTGAAAATAATAAGAGATCAAATCAATTTATCATGGAATCTGGTGACAGTCCATTGGATTTATTAGACCGTCAAGCTTTTGCAAAGATTTCATCATCCAAACCTAGAAAACAAGTTAAGAGAGACTTAACTGATAAGTTAGAGAGGAAAAATGGTAAATTTGTATTCAGTGAGGCAGAGAAATCAGATCCTTTGGCAAACAAAGGATCAGGTATTGATGCATATTTGGATGCCGTTAAACAAGGTCCAATAAGAGGCCAAAAGGGTAAATTGAAATTCAAACAAAATAAAACTGAAGAAGATTGGTCTGATTCTGAAGATGAATCTTCTAAACCAAATAAAAAAGATCACAAATTCAAACCAAAGGCTAAAATCGGTAAGCCTAAACCAAAACAAAAATTTAAAGCTAAGAAGAAGTTTTAATTTCTTTAGTTTAATCATATAATTGTAATAGATAGTTGAAGTATTTAACCTCTAATAGTGCACATACCAAAAAATCTCAAAATCAATGAATGAAAAATTTCTACTCATCTTTAATAAGTTATAATATGGCAGTTAAAGCACCAATAAAGATAAGATTAGCCAGATTTGGGAGAAAACACCAACCAGTGTACAATATAGTTGTTGCCAACAGAAGACAGGCACGTGATAAAGTTCCTATAGAGGTTATTGGAACTTATAATCCAGTACCAGTTCCATTAACACCAGATGAACAAGCATCCGGTATCAAACCATATAAGCACATTGAATTAGATTTCGATAGATCCAAATATTGGTTGGGTGTAGGAGCAGATGTGAGTGACAAAGTTGGGTTTTTATTCAAAAGAGCTGGTTTATTACCGGAACAATGGCCTAAACCAAGTAAATTGACACAACATATACCAAAACCAGTCTTAAAAGAACAAGAACAAGTTTCAGAAGAGTTAGAACAACTTTTCAGAAAGAGAGATTAATTAAAAACTACGATATAGTTCATTTACTTGTATATATTAAACAATAGAAAACTTCGAATTTTATTACTTTTTCAGAGATTTCTTCTCTTTCCTTATAGAAGATTAAATCTAAACATGCCTTTTAATCTACCCCTGAAACCTTTATGTATCTTCATATCCTCCACATCAGAGTGTGTAACTGTGGATTGACACAAAGCAGAATGAGTTAAACTTTTTTCATCATAATCTGAATTCTGTTGAAGGGAATTCGCTTCAAATTCAAAATATTGAACCCAATTTGGTATTTTAGGAATATCAGGGTGGTCTTCAAAATTATCATATATTTGAACAGTTCCTGTATTGGAATCGTGACTTAAAATAAGCTTTTCAGAGGGCAACCTTGATATAGATTTGACAATGGCAGTTGTAATTTCTTGATTAATCTTTTTTGCAACTTCAGATAGTTCTAGGTTGATACCCTTAGTATCTTTCACACGTTTATGCAATATTATGAAGTGCTTATAGTATGTTTCGTATGAAAAGAATGTAGGTTGATCAAGAAGCATATTATAAAAGTAGTGGAATAATTTTGCATCCAAAACGCAATTACTCAATACTGAATTAATCAGAGAATCAAATAATTCAAGCTTTTGATTCACAACGAAATATATCTCTTTTCTACCTCTAAAGAATTCAGAAGGTTTTGCAAGTGTTGGATTTATTGAATCGTGAATAAATGAATCAGTCTGAGTTTTTAAATATTTGAATAATGGCAATTGAAAGCTTCTTAAAACGGTTATAATAGAATCCAATGAAACCGGGAATGAATAACTTTGAAACATATCATCATCAGTAAAATGAAACTCAAAGATAAACCTTATTAGTCTATGAATTTGCCAAATAAAATCAATATTTTCAGTGCTTAAATTGAAAAAAATGTAAAACAGTTCACTATTGAAAATTTTTAGAATTAGCTTATTCAAATTGGCATCATAATACTCTTTGAAATCTATGAATAATTTACCATTCTGCTCTACTATTGTAATCAGGTAAATAATATGATTATATATTTGATTCAAATAATTTGCAATATTACGACTTTGTGTATTAAGACAATCTTGAATTAAAATAGAAATTCTTGCAAAACTTTGGGACAATTCTTTATCAGGGTTTAATATGTAACTATTCTTATCAAAAGATTGGAAATAGGTGACTATATTTGAGTCCTCAGAGCTTAGATCACCCAAATGATTAAACGTACTCATTTTGTGGATTAGAGATTTTAGAATTACGAGACTAAAGATAAAATTTTATTAGAATACAAAATTATATGGCTAAGTTTAATCGAATAAACCGAAACCCATATCGTCATCAGATTCTTCATCTTCTTCAGCTGGAGCAGCTTCTTCAGCAGCTGGGGCGTCACCACCGGCAGCAGCAGCAGCAGGAGCAGCAGCAGCGTAAGCTTCTGGGTTAGCTAATCTATCTTTAACAGCTTCTGAACCTTCGAAGGTATAGTCAGTAGCAATAGATAAAGCTAAAACGTTCTTATAGTGGTTAACAACGGAGTGACCAACAGATGGAATAGTTGGGTAACCAACAGCTAAGGAGATAGAAGCAATGGTGTTAATGGCACTAACAAAGTGACCAACTAATTCATCATCAGTAATATCTAAGATAGAAGCTGGGAAGATTTGACCGTTATCATAAACTTGAACAACAGTCATACCATAAGTAAATGGAGAAATGTTCAACATGTTCAATAAAGAAGCTTCAGATGGACCAACTTTGGTTTCAGCTTCAACAACTTTAACATCAGAAACAATTTCAATAGTACCTCTGGCAATCTTGGTTGGAACACCTAAGGCTTGGAAGAAAGAAGTTTTACCTGGTTCCATACCGGTGTTACCAGCTGGAATCCAGACATCTTTTGGAGCAACGGCACCAGCTTTAGCTGGAGCAGCAACAACATTAGAAGTAATAACTTCTCTGATAGATTTTAAATCAGAGTTGGTGAAAATGAAACCAACATTACCTTTAACGAATGGTAATAATTTTTCATATTGAGGTAATTCAGCTAAGAATCCTCTGATAGCTCTTCTGACCATGGTGTTTTTACCCATTAAGACAGTAGCATCACCTCTTAAAGTTTTTCTGATTTCATGCATTTGTTGGGAAGAAACATTATCAACACCAACGATGAAGATAGATTTGTATTCTTCTAACAATTCTCTTAATTTAACGAAATATTCAGCTTTTTTATCACGAGTACCACCCATTTCGACTTGTATTTTTAATTGACGATAGGAATATTTAATGGACCCAAAGTTATATAATGAGTTTTTCAAAAATTTTCATTTTTCATTTTTCAGTATCAAAATTCGTCACGCGCACTACAATACAAAAGTCACAAATAGAGCCCCAATAAACCACACGTGATCAGAATAACTATCTAGTATTATAACTATTACTATTCAACTATTTAGTTACTATTTGAACAACATCTTCATCATGAATAAAGTGGGTAAGTCCACATTTCTGAGGGGAATGTTTGGCAGAAGATCCCCATACCAATGCAAATTTGAACTGGTTTTTCATATCTCTATGAATGGCATCACAAACACTTTGCACAGTTGAATTACTTCTTACCACCATTGGGTCGTCAAAATTGGGTTCGATTCCTCTTCTCTTTGTGTATAGTCTAACAAGTCCCAATTTTCTCCAGATCTCCTCTTTTAAGTCTTCAATTCCAAGGCCCATTTCACAAGACATTACAACTGTATTTGGTATTCTAGCTAATCTATCACATTCTTCCAATGATACCACATCAACTTTGTTATAAACATATAAACATTTAATATATGTGACATGCTGCTCGTTGATTATATCGATGAAATCATCTATGGTAACATTTTCATCCTTTATTAAAACATCTGCATTATGAATTTTATATTCTTTTAATAAACCAGTTACTATTTTTTCAGTTAAATGCACGGGTGGATTTATGGAATTCAACTTAACACCTCCTGTTTTTTTTAATTTCAAAGATATGTTAGGCTTCTCTTTATTTAATCTTATCCCCATGATTTCCAATTCGTTTTCTAAGATTTCTCTTTGATCATCTCCTTTAGTTGCATCCAAAACCATCATAATCAAATCAGAGGTTCTTGCTACTGCAATAACTTGTCTACCTCTACCTTTACCTTGAGCTGCTGCCTTTATAATACCTGGTAAATCAACAATTTGAACTTCTGCTCCATTATATTGAAGTATACCACCAACCGAAGTTAATGTAGTAAATTCATAATTAGCGGCTTCTGATTTGGTATTAGTAACTCTGGATAAGAAAGAAGACTTACCAACCGATGGAAACCCAATTAAAGATACTCTAGCATCTCCAGCTTTGGCAATTTCAAAACCCTGTCCTCCACCTCCACCTTGACCAGGTTGTGGTTCCAAAAGCTCACGACGAAGTTTAGCCAACTTTCCTTTTAACAAACCAAGGTGATATTCAGTGGCTTTGTTTTTTTGGGTCCTGGACATCTCCTCCTGGATCTGTTGAATTTTTTCCAATGCCCCCATCTTTTCTTATTATCGTTTTATGTGATAAATTCGTTGATGATTTCTCAATTTTGAGATCTCATCTCTTCTCATCTGATTTATTGAAATTTATTATTCGAGCGAAATTAAGTTAAAATCAAAGGAGAATGGTGAATACAGGTATAAATAAGAAGAATCTTAGAGATAAGGAAACAGTGAACATTTTTGATTCGGGAGCAGGGAAAATCAGAAAGAAGATAAGAGATATTGAAAGATTATTAAAGAGAGATACATTACCAGCAAATGTACGAGTTGACAATGAAAGAACAGTTAAGGCATTGAAAGTTCAATTAAAGAACAAAGAAATAGAGGAAAAAACAAGAAAAACTGCTAAAAAGTATCATATGGTCAGATTTTTCGAAAGAAAGAAAGCCATTAGACAATTAAAACAAGCTAGAAAAGCTTTTGCTCAAGCTGAAGCTACCGAAGAAAGAAAAATCATTAAGAAGGCAAGAACAGTTCTTAAACATAAAGAAGTGGAACTAGCTTATACAATATTGTTTCCTAAAGGAGAAAAGTATGTTTCTTTATATCCTAATAATGATTCTGAGGTTGAATTAACTGAAAAAGCCAAACAAGGTTTGAAAGCTACAGAAGAAAAGAAAAAGGAAATCAAAAAATACGTTGAGTCTTTAATTAAAGATGAAAAATTACCTTTCGACATAGATGATGTACTCAAAGGAAAATCTGTTGCATATGATCAACAAAACGAAGTTTCAAACAATGGTGAAGAAATTGATGCTCCTTCCAAAGAGGCTAATAAAGAATTAGAAGAGGATGATTTCTTTGAAGAAGTTTAGCATATGTATATTATGAATATAAGGTCTTGCATTATCTTACTTTAATATGAACTTGGTTTCATATTTAAGCTCTATACCATCATTTATGCAGACGATATTAACAGTCTTACCTCTTATATCGTCTGGAATATCAATTTGACAAGTTATTCTCCCCTTTTTACCTGATAGTTTCGGACTTGCACGCTTTATTAACAATAATTCTGATTTACTTTCATCACAAACTACAACAAACCACGATTCTCTTTGTGTTTTTGGGAAATGTGGACAATAGGTAACGAAGTTTGAGTCCAAAGGATAATTTTTATGATCAAGTACAACTACAACTTCGCTTTCATTATTTTGACTGACTGTAAGGTCACATACAGGTAAATGTGAACTTACGTAAACAAATTGATCAAGTGCCATTCTAGATGGACCATATCTTCTGAGATCTTCTATAGGAATATTCTCAATTCCTAAAGTACCAGAACCAATCTGTGCAAGCTTGGTCTTCCCCATGTTACCTAATTGTTCTAAAGTTGGAAGGTTCAGTTTTGCTTCTTTAGAAATAAATGGAACACCTGGCAACGCTGAAATCGGAACATCATCGTACCAGTATCTTTGTTTAATACATTGCATCAAGCTGATAAAAAGACAAACAGTTTTGAAGTAACCGAATTCTGAGGCAACATCAATATACGCTTGGAGAATACGCAATGATTGATCCAAGACTGCTATTGTATCTTGCGAATAATCTGCAATCGGAAGTTCAACCCTACTTATGAATGCTTGTATTAACAAATACGCTTTAACATGAGGATCCCAAATAAATTCACATTCCATGTCCTCTGCTTGATACCTCATTGCTTGGGACATCTCCATGTTCATCAATTCTTCTCCATGACGAGTTGCAAGTTCATCATATTCGGTTGCTCCAGATAGCATGATTAAACAATCTCTGAATTCAAAGTCATTATTAATATTGTGTACAATTCTTCTGATAGTTTTATGGGATAAATAGTAGTAAGACGATATATCTAAAAATGGAGTCGATACTAATTGGTCTTTTCCTTTTGGTATAACACACTTTGATTCTATCAAGTTTTCTATAGTTTGGTCGATTAACCAAGCCAAATACGAAGAAATTCCTGCGGTGGAAGTATCTTCAATGTTATAATATGTTGGATTATTATGTGCTCTCCTGTATAAGAAGGTCCAGGTCAAAAAGTTCATTGCCTCTTGTCTTGTCTTGATAGTCCCTGATGATATTTCTGCACCAATATGATTATCAAGAACCTTATGAAGAGAAGATTCCACAGGGAAACCGATATTAAGGAAATGTTTATAGAACATTTTCTTCGACTCTTTCGTATAGACAATTGCAGTACCACTGGTATCAAAGGCAGGACGACCTGCACGCCCCATCATTTGTAAAATATCAGTCAAGTCCATGTCCCTATAGCCTTCGATCTTTGAATCAAAAAATTGGGTACCCTTGATAATAACCAAATGTGCTGGTAAGTTAACACCCCATGCCAAAGTAGAAGTTGCAATCAAGATTTGAAGTTTTCCAGATTCGAAAAGTTTATGTGATATTTGACGATCAGATTCAACCAAACCAGCATGATGCAATCCCATACCAAATTGTAAAGACAAACGAAGAGTATCATCTTTAACATCTTCTAGTATCTTTTGCAACTCAAAGTCATCCATTTTCAAGAACCTTCTTGGGTTGTCTTCCATACCACATAAATGTATCAAATCTAATGCTGTGAGACGAGTTTGACGACGGGAAGCAACGAATATCAAAACAGGTTTTGAAGGCGAATGTTGTTTGATTGCCATAAATGCTGGCTTATTCATGGTTTTCATTAAAGGCGCAAAAGCCAAGTTATCAGGGAAGCCATCTATGTACATTTGCAATGGCACTGGACGGACAGACAGCGGGAAATTGAACAAACCTTCTTTAACACCTAACCAGCCTGCCATATCAATAGCATTGGAGACAGCAGTGGACATTCCAAGTAATCTTATAGGTTTCTTTGTTTGTGATGCAATGTAATTCATACGACTCACAATCATTTCCAAAATAGGACCTCTATCACTCGCTAATAAATGAATTTCATCCATTATAACCAATGAGACCTGTTGAACAAAGGTTCTGGTTTGCCAATTACGTGAAATACCATCGAATTTTTCTGGAGTGGTGATAATAATGTCAGACTCTCTTACTTCCTTTGCTTCAGGTAAAGAATCACCTGTAAGCTCAACGACCTTATGGGAAGTATTTTTTGATATACGCTCTCTCCAGTCATCTACCCTTTCTCTGACTAAAGCTTTCATTGGAGCAATATATACAATCTTTGAGCCTGGAAATTGTTTGAAAGCATGCCAAATTGCCAATTCTGCAACTACAGTTTTACCAGAACCTGTAGGGGACCCGACAAACATATTAGCATTAGTGTTGTATAAATTGAAAAATGTCATAGTTTGCATCGGATTAAAATATCTGAACTTCTTGCCGTAAATATTTTCAATTTCCGGATCATGTAAAGCAGTTATTGGTAAAGGTTGCAATCTCAATAAATTGGTTCTTATAGTTTCGTTTGTTGGCCTGATAAGATGTTGAAACGATATAGCATGGACGGTCTCAGAACCCAACCAGGTATCTGAAATCACACGAACAACAACCTGGGCAGGCAATGGATCACTCAAAGGAATCATAAAGTCCATCTCATGATTTGTCAATTGTCTTTTGTTGATGATCAACTTTTCAACGTGTAACAATTCAGAGTTTTCAGACTCTTCAACAAAGATCCAGAAGAACTGACTATTTCCATGAAATTTTTCATCCCACTTAAAATCTGCATCCAAGAAGATATGAACTCTCATCACATTGGAGGATATGGGAAAGATTTCACTATCAATTTCAATATAAGGAAACCTGCTAATCAATTTATATAACTTCCCACCCATACTACTATTATGCACCAAATCACCCAATTCACCAGGCTCCATATCTCTTAAGGACTCCATTGATGGATTTTTTGCTCTTATATTTTTCAACACCGGATCAGGCAATTCAAATTGAGCTAAAGGATGATCAAATTCCCAAACTCTCTTGTCAATGGACTTACAAAGTGAAAGTAATACTTTCAGGAAGACACTCCAACGTCTGTTTATACCAATTAAGAATAGAGCACGACAAATTCTGATGGAATTTTGGGCAACATAATTTGAGTCAGCGACCAAAGCTGATTCTTTGATTGGTGCCTGTGAAATGAATGCCTGCAATAAAATGTTAGTTTTCGATTGAGCAGCTTCAATTTCACCAGGAACTTGACACTGTGCTGATTCTTCTAATAACCTTGTTAATTCGACTTTCTCTTCTTCTCTGAACTTAACACTATCAAACTCACTACTCATACTAAGAATTGACAAAACGTCAGCTTCGGTAGCCCTAGGGTTTAACATTTGATTGAAAACTTCAATTGAGTTATTAAGTAAATAAAAGTCGGAGGCAATTCTACCTAGATCCTTGGGAATGAAAGAACCGGAGCTTTCACCAAAAATAATCATCTGTAAACCATGAAGTCTTCTAGCAGCAGCAATAATCATATTTCTTCTTCGGTTGTGCAACAACGGATCTTCTTGAAGTTCCTTCCAGTCGATACCATACGCAAACGGGTTCTTTCTCATACGAACCATCATATATGTATAACCTAACCACTGGATTCCTTCATCAACATTGGTGACACTGCCCAAAGATATTTCAGCATTCAAGTTATCAACCAATTTTTCACTTAACTTGGATTCAATTGGGTGTTGTTGTGTAATTAATGAGATATAATGATCAAGTTTATCACTAGTGGTACATAAAATACCGGTACCAAACTTTTCATATTGGGGTCTACCAGCACGACCAAAAATCTGGATAACATCTGATATTCCTAAATCAGTATAACCACCCTGTTTTGCATCATAAACTTGAGTTCCTTTGACAATAACAACAGCAGCCGGTAAATTAACACCCCACGCCAAAGTAGCTGTACAACACAAGACTTTGATAGCACCATCTGTAAACATCTTTTCCGTCAAGTTACGATCTGATCTCAACATACCAGCATGATGAACACCAAACCCATTTTTGAATAGCTCCCTCATATCCTTATTTCTATTACGTCCATTTACTTCCTTCTCATATTTATGAAAGAATTCACTTTCAGAACAATCAAACATACCTAATTCATTATAACTACCAGCTTTGGAAATAAAGTCTCTGGCTGTGTTCACAGTCTCTCTTCTTTGATGAACAAAAACCATAACTTGCAACCCTTGATTTATATACTCTGATAATTTATCGTAAGATACGTTGTCTAGATTTTCTTTAGCAGTTTTAGAGCCTGCTTTTCCTCTAACACCTATTAAATCCTGCTTCAAAGGAACAGGCCTGAAACTCTGATCAAAATAAAACATACCTATTTGTCTGTTGACACCTAAAAAGTCTGCAACATCAATATAGTTAGGTAAAGTAGCCGAAAGACCTACAACTCTAATCATCAGCTGAGAACTTTCTACCTGTCTTAAAGTTCTTGCAACCAAAGTTTCTATAACTGAACCTCTATCTTCATGTAACAAATGCACTTCATCAATAATCAATAATCTGACCTTTGATACCAATTCCGTATCACCATTCAGCTTTCTGGTTACAATATCCCATTTTTCAGGAGTGGTAACAATAACTTGTGTATTCATGATTTCTTGTTTGGTTAATTGCATATCTCCAGTAAGTTCTCTAACTTTTATACCTAACCATTTAAGCTTATCAGAGTACTTTTCCACAATTTCGGCTGCAAGTGACTTCAAAGGTGCCACGTAAATGATCTTGAATTCATCATAATCAATAGAAACTGACATATCCCCTTCTTCATCCACTGTTTCGGTTGTGAATTGGTCTATAGTATGCAAAATCGTCAATAATGCTACATCCGTTTTACCAGCACCAGTTGGAGCACATACCAACATGTTTTCATTGGTGTTATATGCGACGGGATACACCAAACTTTGCATTTTATTCAAAGTAGCGTATTTAAAAGTCCCTTTACATAAGAAGTCAAGGTCTCTGATTTTGACTAGTTGGTGATCTTTTATCCATTTATTTCCTTGTTGATCAGGATACGGGATAACAAGCTCTTCATAAGTGGGCCTTGAAGTTCTTACCGATCCAGCAGGTAATGCAAAACTCTTACCAACGGCAGCTAGGAATTGACCCACATCTTCCTTTTTAAATACATGCGGATATTGATTTCCAGACTGTCTTGGTGCAAGCTTTTCGTTTTTAGCTTTATTCTGGTTATTTATAAGAAACTGTACTCGTTCTTCAGCAGTCATGAAACTCGAATCACCGCTCTCTGGTTCAAAAGCTGGAGTTTGGGAGGTGTTTAGTATCAATTCCTTATTTTGCACGATTTTAGAAATGAGTTCAAACTCTTCAAAACCTAAGATATCAAACAATGACGACTGTAGTTGTTCATCAGTGGGATCAGACAGCAATATGTTCTTGACACTTGTAAACAAATCTTCAGTACCATGTGCCAGCGCCACTCTTTGGCACTCGCTAGCTATATCCTTCACAATCCTATCTTCCAATTGTTTCTCGTCTTTCAAGTTATTGACTATATCAGTATCGACATTGGCAAATTTGTCTATGATCTTGTCGATAGGTGTAATCTTCTCATTCTCGTTATCCATTTTGAAGCTGATGTCCCCTTCCAATTCCCCCATCATTGCCATCAACGGCTGCATGGCTTGCATATATGACTTGGTCGAATTCACGTCATAGTTGGCCATCTTCTTTCTTGCCTTTCTACTTGTTTGCACTCGTTCTAACTCCTAAACTTATATGACTAACTTTGAGATTTGGTACGAAAAAGTAATGTACAGGAGCAGCCATTTAAATTTTCAAATGCGATGAGGTGAAAAAAATCAAAGTATGGGAAGAAGTGATAAGAGAAGTGAAGGCTCTAAGAAGGGTTCCAAGGCGTTCAAAGGAACCAAGGACAGCAAAAAAAGTCACAAGAGAGAAAGAGAAGAAGAAGTTGAAGTTTCAGACAATGAGGATTTAGTAAACGAGTTGGATGAAGAATTCGATGAGGTAGCAGAATTATTAGGAGATGACATTAAAGATCCAGAAGCCAAAAGAAGTAAAAAACAAGATCAACAAGAACAAGTTGAACAAGAAATCAATAGACAAATCAAGCCTTCAGCCAAAGAAGAACATGAAGACGAAGTGAATGATAAATTTGAAGAAGCGGGATTTTCAGAACCTACCTTAAAAGCTATTAAAGAGATGGGCTTTACTACCATGACTAAAGTCCAAGCAAAGACCATTCCTCCTTTATTAGCAGGCCGTGATGTTTTGGGTGCTGCAAAGACTGGTTCAGGTAAAACATTAGCATTTTTGATTCCTGCAATTGAAATGTTGTACTCTTTAAAGTTCAAACCAAGAAATGGTACCGGTGTTATAGTTATTTCTCCAACTAGAGAATTGGCTTTACAAATTTTCGGAGTTGCAAGAGAATTAATGTCACATCATAGTCAAACTTTTGGTATAGTAATAGGTGGTGCTAATAGAAGACAAGAAGCGGAAAAATTGGCTAAGGGGGTTAATCTTTTGATTGCAACTCCTGGTAGATTATTAGATCATTTACAAAATACTCCAGGATTCATATTTAGAAATTTAAGAGCTTTAATCATTGATGAAGCCGATAGAATTTTAGAAATTGGGTTTGAAGATGAAATGAAACAAATCATTAAAATTTTACCAAGTGAAGAAAGACAAACTATGTTATTCTCAGCCACTCAAACCACCAAAGTTGAAGATTTAGCTAGAATTTCATTAAGACCCGGCCCATTATATATCAACGTTGTTCCAGAAACTGCAGTATCAACTGCTGATGGTTTAGAACAAGGTTATGTTGTTTGTGAATCAGATAAAAGATTCCTCTTGTTATTTTCCTTCTTAAAGAGAAATGTCAAAAAGAAAATCATTGTATTTTTATCATCATGTAACTGTGTGAAATATTTTGGTGAATTATTAAACTATATAGATTTACCAGTTTTGGACTTACACGGCAAACAAAAACAACAGAAAAGAACAAACACTTTCTTTGAATTCTGTAATGCTAAGCAAGGTATATTACTTTGTACTGATGTTGCAGCAAGAGGATTAGATATTCCATCCGTTGATTGGATTATCCAATTCGATCCTCCAGATGATCCAAGAGATTATATTCATAGAGTTGGTAGAACTGCTAGAGGTACTAGTGGTAAGGGTAAATCTTTAATGTTCTTAACTCCAAGTGAATTGGGATTTTTAAGATATTTGAAAGCTGCCAATGTTCCATTGAATGAATACGAATTTCCATCCAATAAAATAGCTAATGTTCAATCACAATTAACCAAATTAATCAAAAGTAATTATTGGTTACACCAATCTGCCAAAGATGGATACAGATCCTACTTGCAAGCTTATGCATCTCATCACTTAAAAACCGTTTATCAAATTGATAAATTAGATTTAGTTAAAGTTGCAAAATCATTTGGTTTTGAAATCCCTCCAAAAGTTAACATAACAATTGGAGCTAGTGGGAAATCAATTGAAAAGAAACACAAAAAACAAAAACGTAATTAGTATAGATGTATATATGAATTTATAACGAGTGCCATCCATATGTCTTTCTCTCAACATATTATATAGTTTGTAGACCGCATTCTTTGTTAGTTAACGATTTGATGCTAGGAAATTTTTCAGACGCGTAATAAAAGATAAGAGATGGGCTATCAAGATTATATTAATGATTCGATCCAGGACACCGAAACTATTGTCGAGAGAAGCAAAATAAGCACACCAGAGGAATATGACAAGAAGGATACTTTCAATTTAAAAAGTACAGGCCGTCGATACGACATGCAATTTTTTTCAATGTATCAAGCCAGGTTGAACGAATTGAAAGCAAGAGTTGATAAAGAAGCAGTCAAAAAATGGGGCAATGGTGAAAAGATAATCGAAGGTCAAAAAGTTGTACGAATTGAAAAGATTTTGAATATCACTAGCAATCAGATTTGTTGGGTTAGTGGTACTGTTTTTGTTGATATGAAGAATAAATTGAACATTTTCACTGATGTTGAAAATGGTACTGATGATATTTTACCAGAAGCTCCTAAAAGTTATGTGAGTTCTGAAGGAAACGATGATATGGTGGTAATGTTAGAAGATGAATCAGGCAGAGCCATTTTACATGGAGAAGATAAGTTGAAAGAGCACATATTAGTAACAGGATCTATTGTTGCAGTATTGGGGATTGAATTGCAAGCAGGGGTCTTTGAAATATTGGATATTGCATACCCAGAACCTGCTCCACAGAAGCCACTTAACCCTACGTCAAATTCAAAGATTGCTTTGATTTCGGGCTTAGAAATATCCGGATTAAAAGACTATGATTTTAAGTTAGAACTTTTGAAGGATTATATTCAAGGTTCAGTTACCAGCGAAGCTAGTAATATTTCCCATTTAATAATAGCTGGTAACGCTATTAAAGAGAACACTCCTGATATAAACGAAGATTATTATTCAACAAATAACTATGGAACTAAGAATGTTTCAAAATTCGATGAAGAATCTTTAAAGTCTTTTGATAAATTTATTAATGAAATCTTATCAAGTTGTGATATTTCAATTATGCCAGGAGCTACAGATCCAACTGATATTTGTTTGCCACAACAACCATTTCATAAATCATTCTTTTTCAACAATAAAAACCTTGTTGGTAAAAACTTGAGAGCATTAACAAACCCAGCTTGGATTGAACTTGATTCAATAAGATTTTTGGGTACATCAGGTCAGAACATTGACGATATTAAAAAATATTTAAGTAAAGAAAAGTTAAAAAATCCTGATATTACAACTGAAATAATGGGATCTACACTTAATTGGCAAAATATTGCACCAACAGCCCCTGATACATTATTTTGTTATCCATTTAATAATTATGACCCATTTTCATTAAGTAATGAAACACCAAAAGTTTATTTTGTAGGGAATCAACCTCAATACTCAAGCAAGACGATTAAAATAAGAGATTTTGATGTTAAATTATTAAGTATTCCAAAATTTAATGAGACAGGAGAAATTATATTACTTGATACTAAGAATTTGTCAACTGAAGTAATAAAAATTATTTAATGTGCCTTAGCTTAATCAGGAAAAAGGTTATTCTTGTCATGTATGCCTCCTGCATGAATGATAAAAAGCCAATGGTTTCAAATAATGTTCTTATGGAATAATTTTATGAATATTTGTGGCTGGAAAATTTAAGGGATATTTAGATGATTTCTAGGGCTTAGATAACCAGTGATATACAATCTTTAACTAACAAGAAAAGAATTAATTAACAACTCTGAAAAAGGGGATTTTGATGTAGGTTCATGCAACGTTATCAGTATATACATGCCATGCAGGCATATGCTGATAAATGTATAAGTTCGATGGTTAGTGGCCAATGATGCATAATCGCTTATGTGCCTTATTTTCTCCAATTATGTACATTGACTGTCAACCATTTAAAGTTATTGTCAGTTCAATACATTCCACACAAATTTACGACTATTATAATTTGCCCTTTTTACTTTTATGTTAGCTTAGATGTATACCAATAATTCACTCTAATTATCCATGAATAACTACAAACTTCGATGTTCAATACCTCTGACATCATCGCTACCACCACTGGTGGTAGTGGCCCGTACCACATCCGTACGGGCTGGTACCAACTCTTAAAATAGAATCGTGCGAAACCCAGAAAGGTTTTTCGCTCATTCATTCTGAATTTCCACGAAGTCAATAAGGATAGAATAGCTCGTTCTTTTAGTAATTCAATCATTTGTTATTGGAACCATTACATTCCAACAAGAAGTACTAGAATTATTCTGAAGTGATAAAATATTAAATTGTCACTAGGGTATTTCGTTTGAACTTGCTTGGTTATCTTTTTACTATTTTCTATTTGCTTAAGTCTGGGGATAGCGGTCATTATTTGGGTCCTTTTTATCAATTTGGCATTTTCCAGTAATTAACTTGTAATTACTGACACAATTGCGCTAATAACTGATCAATATTCTTTCGATTATTCATTCCATTACTTTAATTGATACTGCTTAGATTCTTTTTAGTATACTTCCAATTTTTTGGTGAAAAATCATATTTTTTGGTACCTTAATTCCCCCCAACAAAATTAAAGATACACAAGTACAATTGTTTAACAGTCATTTCAGCCATCTCATCTTAACTTAATAATATTTTGCATATGAGTGCCGACAACAATTTGAATATCCCTACCGAAGCTCAAGGGTCTCAAGGGTCTAAAAAACCAAAAAATTTACACATTGCTCATAGACGTTCCCCAAGTGAGTTGACCAATTTAATGGTTGAACAATACAATCTTCAACGTCAATTGGAAGCGGTCCAAGCTCAACAGAAGCAATTGATGCAAATGCAACAACAACAACAGATTTATACCAGAAACCAACCTGATTTGATGCCTCCTCCAACTTCTTACAGGGGCCATTCAAGATCTTCTTCGATAAATTCATCTGGTAATTCATCAAATTCAAACAACAACAACAACAACAATAACAACAATAACAACAATAATGGCCACAGGAGAACTGGCTCTGGATCTTCAAACAACTTGGGCCATAATAGAAGACATTCTCTTGGTTTAAATGAAGCTATTAAAGCAGCTGCTAATCAAAAACAGACCAACAAGAATACATTGAGTCCTTCCTCCAGTATTCATGGCTCACCAAGTCATGGCAATAATGACGAAGGTATAGGTTCTTTTAAATTTCCTGCCAATTCTTCTGATGTTGATAGCGACAGTTCTTCACCTCGCTTGAGTGCTTCTCCCTCAAATTCTTCTCATGGAAGATCTAGATCTTTAGCTTATGGTCAACAATCCTTTAAATTCCCTCCTGAAAAGAATAGTTTATTACCTCCAACCCCCAATTTTACTATTAGTCATAGTCCTGAAAGGTCTGGCCACCAAAGACGTGGTTCTCATTATAGATCCAATTCGAGAAACTTTGATCCTAATGGTAATTCCAACATGAATAATAATTGGAGAAATCAACAAAACCAACAGTCAAATCTCCAAATTCCTCATAATAACCATCAAAGACAACAAAGCAACCAGTTAGAACCACCACAACCTTTTGTTCCTGGACACAGACCTCGTAATAGTTCATATGGTGGTTCTTCTGTTTCCTCATTATCTCAGTTTTTACCAAATAATAATCAACAGAACAATGCAAACGGACGTAAGTCCCTTTTTGCTCCTTATCTTCCACAGTCGTCATTACCAGACTTGATCAACGAAGGTAGATTAGTGACTGGTACTTTGAGAGTCAATAAGAAAAATAGATCTGATGCTTATGTTTCTACTGATGGTTTATTGGACGCTGACATCTTCATTTGTGGTTCCAAAGACCGTAATCGTGCTTTGGAATCTGATTTTGTTGCTATTGAATTATTGGTTGTTGACGAAGTTTGGGAAGGAAAAAAGGAAAAGGAAGAGAAGAAAAGAAGAAAAGATAATAATTATTCAAAAACCCCCAATTCTGTTTTGAATGATGACATTCATAATGACGCTACTTCTTTACCTTCAAGTCATGATTCTAATTTCAATAACTCCCAAAAGCATGATAATCATGACGAAGATTCTTCTAATTTGAATAGAAGAGGTTCATTGAAACAAAGACCAACAATGAAAAAGAATGACGATGTCGAAGTTGAAGGACAATCTTTACTTTTGGTAGAGGAAGAAGAAATCAATGATGAAGTTAAGCCTTTATACGCAGGCCATGTTGTGGCAGTCGTTGATCGTATTGGTAACCAATTATTTGCAGGAACTTTAGGTTTGTTAAGACCTGCTCAAGCTGCCCAAGCAGCAAGAGATAAAAAGGATGGGAAAGAATCATCAATTCAAACTCCAAGAGCCCCAAAAATTGTTTGGTTCAAACCAACAGACAAGAAAGTTCCCTTAATCGCAATTCCCACCGAACAAGCACCAAAAGATTTTGTTGAAAATCACGAGAAGTACGCAAATGATTTATTCATTGCTACAATTAAAAGATGGCCAATCACTTCTTTGCACCCTTTCGGTACATTGATCAATAAGTTGGGAAAAATTGATGACGATGAAACTGAAATTGACGCTATTTTGAGGGATAATAACTTTTTATGTGATGAGTATCCAAATGAAGGTGAAGACAGCTCTATTTTCAACTCATATATTAATGAGTTACCTTCTATTGAAACCGAGTTGGAAAATTCCAACAGAACAGAATATTTATTTGATTACATTATTGCATTTAGTCAGAATGACGAGTTTGTTGACCACGCATTGCATGTGAAACGTCTTTCTGATACAAAAATTGAATTGGGTTTCCATGTATCAGATGTAAGTTATTATATTGAAGCTGGTTCAGTTTTCGACAGAAAGGCCAAGAAGAGATCATCCTCTGTATTTTTACCTCAAAAAATTGCTCATTTGTTGCCACCAGAAGTTAACAAGATTGTTTCGTTCAAAGAAAATGAAAAGAATTTGGCCATTTCAGTTGTTTTTGAAATTGATACGACAAACTTTGAAGTTGAGGATTTATATATCCATGAATCAATTGTTGTGCCAAACCAAATTGTGAACTACGATTCGGTGGATAGTATTCTTGATGGGAAATCTGTCGATAAGGTCTCTTCGGCCACTTCTGATTACATTAAAACATTCAATTTGATTGCCAAGGAGTTCCGCCGTCAAAGATTGAATGATCGTGAATTAGACATAGTACCAAATCTTACTTTGTTGGATCAATTAGACGACGAAAAAGTTAGATTAGATTTGAATATCTTCAAGGACAGTAAGACTTATGATATCATCACTGAAATCGGCCACAAAGTTAATAGTGCTATTGCTGCCAAAATCCACGCTGGTTTGGGAGAAAAAGCATTATTACGTCGTCATCCGTTACCAACATTGCTGAAAATGGAAACATTTGTTAGAAAATCAGAAAACTTGGGTTTCAAAATTGATACTACTGACTCATCTACTTTACAAAGATCCATTTTATCTATTGAAGATCCAATCAAGAGGCAATGTATTGAGATTTTATTATACAAATGTATGAATAGAGGTAAATATTATATTGCAGGAAAGCAAGATCCAGATAGTTATGGGCATTATTATTTCAACTTACCATTATATACTCATTTCACCTCACCATTAAGAAGATATTCTGATATAGTTGTTCATAGACAGTTGAAGTCAATAATTTCGGAATCAGGAGCTGATAAATTACCAGATGTGGATTCTTTGAAAGCAATTGCTGATTACTGTAACTTCAAGAAGGATTGTGCAGCCAATGCGCAAGAACAAGCCATTCATTTGTTATTATCCCAGACCATTAATGATATTAGTGGCAGCGCGGGTCAAATCTTATGTATGGGTACTGTTATTCAAGTATATGAATCATCATTTGATGTTTTCTTGCCTGAATTTGGGGTCGAAAAGAGAGTTCACGGTGATCAACTTCCTTTAGTCAAGGCTGAATTTGACAAGAATAATAGAATGTTGGAATTATACTGGGAAGCTGGAGTTGACTCTGCCACTTATATCCCACCCGATGAAAAGAGTACATTGTCATATAGGTCATCAATTAAGAACAAATACAGAACGTCAGCATCAGAGGCAGCTAAGATTCAAAACAAAACAAACTTGGATAAATCTGAATCTATTGTTGAGAAATTATCAAAGTTGAAATTGGATCCACCCAATGTAATAGTTCCTTCATTACTCAACAAGGTTGATACGAAATCTACGCCTGTTACGCCAACGCAAAGTTCCACCTTGCCAAAGAACCCAAGAACAATCTCATCATCATTAATCACCGAAACTTCAAATTCGTCTTTGGATCCATACTTGCAATTTTTAACTACCAGAAAGGAAGGTAACTACAATATACAAGAAATCAAAGAACTTAGTCAAGTTCCAGTGTTGCTTAGAGCTGAAATCGGAATGGCATTACCATGTTTAACTGTAAGAGTCTTGAACCCTTTTGCAGATACCGATTAGATTTCCAGTATATGATTTATGATTTTTTTACCCCTTTCAATGAAACAGCTATTAATACCAGATTAACCCTAATATTAGTCACATAACTTAATGATATTCGTCCCTTATGCATCTTATAACCGCATATATAGTTTGATTTAATACATATATTATATATTTAACCTTGCAAAATGTCTCACGAGAGAGTCAACTAATTAAGTGAGCGTACGACATGCTTAAAATTTTTATTGAACTTTTCACTAGGAAATTGTAGAAACTTAAAGTGGGCAAAGATTGTGAAATGGGAGTCGAAATACAGCCAGAAAACGTCAACGAAACACTGGGCGAATCAGGAGTAGAATCTACTCAAAACCAACCACCAAAATCAGTTGTCCCACTAAAAAGAAGTTTGAATGGGGAATCTCACTCACCAATATCGAAAGTAGCTAATTATGGTACACCATTACAGACCAGAATTGCATCTCCTTGTACTTTAAACCCACCTATTGATAGCGACGGGTTGTCGTGGCCTTCTATAGGTGCCAGATCCCGTATTGAACAAAGCGAAGAAGAAGGTAAGGCAAGAGAATTAAGAATCGCAGAGGCTGTCAAAACTATCTTGACAGAATTAGGTGAAGATCCAAACAGGGAGGGATTATTAGAAACTCCTGAAAGATATGCTCGTGCCATGTTATTTTTCACAAAAGGTTATGAAGATAACATTAGAGACGTTATTAAAAGAGCTGTGTTTGAAGAAGACCACGACGAAATGGTTATAGTTAGAGATATCGAAATCTACTCTTTATGTGAACACCACCTTGTTCCATTCTTTGGAAAAGCTCATATAGGCTATGTCCCAAACAAAAGAGTCTTGGGGTTGTCCAAATTAGCAAGATTAGCCGAAATGTATGCTAGAAGATTTCAAGTACAAGAAAGGTTGACCAAACAGATTGCAATGGCCTTGAGTGAAATGTTAAAGCCAAGAGGAGTTGCCGTAGTGATCGAAGCCACTCACATGTGTATGGTCAGTAGAGGTGTACAAAAAGCAGGCTCTTCAACAACCACAAGTTGTATGTTGGGATGTTTTAGAGAAAAGCAAAAGACCAGAGAAGAGTTCTTAACTTTGTTAGGAAGAAGATAACCTTGTTGGTAGTTTTATTTCTTCAGTTTGAAAGGGAATTTTCAACAATGTTTCCCTTTGATAAGTATTATAACAATAAAGTTAGAATAATTGTTAATATCAGTTATAGTTTTATTAGTTCAGTTTACGACGTTATGACATTCAACTTCATACCTTGTATAGTCTAAATATATGACATATATGTATTAGTTTATTTACAAGGTTATTTGATTGGCGATATCTAGAATGGCTGCATCGTCACCGTATTGTCCACATATTTGTATACCTTGAGTGGAAATATTAGAATTCTCGTCAGTCACTGGTACTGTAATCGCCGGGAGTCCAGCTAGTGACATTGGAACTGTTAATATGTCGTTGGTGTATGCCTCTAAAAGATTTTCTTGTTCTTTGTTGATGAATTCTTGTACTTTGATGGGTTTATTAATGGTAGTTGGAGACAACAAAAAGTCACATTTGTTGATATCTGGCGAATACGTTTCACCTACTAGATTATTGGGCAAGTAGAATATCTCATTGAATTCGTGGACCAAGTCTTTTCTTAATTCATTTGCTCTTGCATAATGATCCCCAGAATCAGATGAGATTGTATAATTACCAAGAACAATTCTTCTTTTTACCTCAGAGCCTAAACCTCTGGATCTATTACCTCTGATGGTTTCATCGCCTCCTTTAATGTCATTTGAGGTCCCATACCTGATTCCATCGTATCTAGATAGATTGGAAGCTGCTTCACTGGTTGCAATGGTATAATAAGCCAGCAACAGTTTCTTAATAGAAGGAATCGACACCGAAATCACTTTGTGCCCAGAATCGATCAAGTTTTCGATTATTTTGGACATTTTTGTCTTGACTTCTTTGGTTAATTCATCTACAAGAAGCTCTTGAGGAACACCAAAGGTATATTTCCCGTCTCTTAACGCATTTCTGGAACCCACAGATCGCGTGATTTCAGCTCTTGCACTTTCAGACAAGGAAGTAGGATCTTTATCGTCATATTTGTCCAAAACAGTAAAGGCATCTCTTAATATTTCAGGTCTTGATGCTATTATTCCTACAGTATCTAAAGTTTGAGCATATGCGATAACTCCCCAACGTGAAATTCTTCCATAAGAAGGCTTGAAGCCGTAAAGTCCACAGTTACTAGCAGGAGCTCTTACAGATCCTCCCGTGTCAGTTCCAATGGAGAAATCACATTGGCCGCTTGCAACTGAAGCGGCAGAACCACCAGAGGAACCACCAGGAATATACTCATCATCAGGAAACAATGGATTTAAAGTGGGCCCAAAGATACTATTCGTAGTGGAAGATCCCATACCAAACTCATCCAAATTCACCTTCCCTACCAAACTCATATCAGCATTCAACAACTGGATAGCAGTGGCTTCATAGGGACTATTAAACGTAGACAACAAGTATGATCCACAGGTGGTCTGGCCCTTGTGAACGATATTGTCTTTCGCCATATACCTCAATTTGCCAGAAGCATTATTTCCTATGCCTTCTAGCTTTGTCACTACACTGTTCCATTTGTCAGTACCTCTAACACTTCCATATCTTCTCAATAGTACTTTCAGCATTGAACCATTTGTGCGCATTGAAGAATTTTCAACACTGATAAGTTTAACAAATTCTTACAATACCCAAAAAGAGGAATTACCCAGAAAGAATTCAAGATGTCATTACAGTTGAATGGAGATAAAGGAAAGACTATTCTTTCGTTATCAAACAATTTGAAGCTTGCGATTGTTACCAAGGCCTTTAATGACAAATTAACCATAGAATCGGGAGATGACTCAGAATTGAAATTCACTGATAAGTCCAAATCATTCGAATTAGTTGAACCAAATGCTATTGTCAAGTATATTTCTGGAGATTTTGAAACTGCTGATGTTGTCAAAAAAGAAGAAACCTTGATTTTTGACAATTTAAAGTCAAACAATAAGGATGAGATCATTACTTTCTTAAAAGCTGAAAAATCACCATTTGAAAAGGCTGAATTAACTTCGTCTCAAATCATTTTATTCAGTTCTGTTTATCCTTTCTTAGCTGATATTGCAGATTCGGATTTGGGTAAGTGGGGGTTGCAGTTTTCCAAGCTTGCAAAAGTTGAAGAGGGTATTACTTTAGCCAAATCAATAACCAAAGTAGAGAGAGAAAAGGCTAAGAACACTGGAGTTCAAAATGTTGCATCTGGTCATACAATCAAGAAACAAAGTGAAGGTATCAAAGTAAATCCTGAAGAAAGAAACATTCTTATTACTTCCGCTTTGCCTTACGTTAATAACGTTCCTCATTTAGGTAACATTATCGGTTCTGTTTTATCTGCTGATATTTATTCCCGTTATACTAAAGCCAGAAACTATAATTCTTTGTTTATTTGTGGTACCGATGAATATGGTACTGCCACTGAAACCAAAGCTTTAGAAGAAAAAGTGACCCCAAAACAATTATGTGACAAATATAATGCCCTCCACACCGAAATTTATGAATGGTTTGGTCTTGGTTTTGATTATTTTGGTAGAACCACCACTGAATTACAAACTGAAATTGCTCAAGATATCTTCATGAAATTGTTTGACAATGGATACTTAGAAGAAAGAACCACCAAACAATTATATTGTGAAACTCATAATTCATTTTTAGCTGATAGATATGTTGAAGGTACTTGTCCAAAATGTCAATATGAAGATGCCAGAGGGGACCAATGTGACAAGTGTGGTAACTTGTTAGATCCATTTGAATTAATCAACCCACATTGTAAGCTTGATAACGCTACTCCTGTTCCAAGAGATTCTACACATATCTACCTTAAATTGAATGATTTAGAACCAGAGTTGAAAGTTTGGGTCGAAGAAGCTTCTACTAAAGGTGAATGGTCCAAGAATTCCAAGAATATCACCCAAAATTGGTTGAAACAAGGGTTAGAACCAAGATGTATCACCAGAGATTTAGTTTGGGGTACACCAGTTCCTTTAGAAAAATTCAAGGAAAAAGTTTTGTATGTTTGGTTTGATGCTACTATTGGGTATGTATCTATTACAGCCAACTACTTCAAGAACCAAGGGAAAACTGAAGAATGGATTAACTGGTGGAAGAACCCAGAACATGTTCAATTATATCAATTCATGGGTAAAGATAACGTTCCTTTCCACACAGTAGTGTTCCCATCATCACAAATCGGTACCAGAGATAATTGGACCAAGCTTCACCATTTAAATACTACTGAATATTTACAATATGAAGGAGGTAAATTCTCAAAGAGTAGAGGGGTTGGTGTATTTGGTAACAATGCTAAAGATACAGGAATCCCACCATCAGTGTGGAGATTCTATTTAGCATCAATCAGACCAGAAACTGGGGATTCACAATTCAGTTGGAGAGACTTTGTCACTAAGAACAATTCTGAATTATTAGCTAACTTGGGAAATTTTGTTAATAGAATTGTCAAGTTTGTTGCTGCTAAATATAATGGAGTTATACCAAAGTTCAATCCAGAAAATATTGCAAACTATAAAGAGTTTAAAGATGAAATCAACAATTTATTAGGCAACTATAATGAAGCTATGGAAGGGGTTAGTTTAAGACGTGGTTTAGAAATTTCTATGGCTATTTCCTCCAGAGGAAATCTCTTTTTACAAGATAATAAGTTAGACAACAGTTTATACGACAATTCACCTGAAAAATCAGATGCGGTAATCGGAGTTGGATTAAACCTTGTATACTTAATTTCTAGTATTATTGGGCCATTTATGCCAGATATTACCACCCAGATCAACCAAATCTTAAACACCCCAGCTTTAGCTATTCCAGATACTTTTGAATTATTATTATTAGAAGGACATTGTATTGATAAACCACAATACTTATTTAAGAGAATCGATGAGAAGAAGATCGATGAGTGGAAAGCACTTTATGGAGGTAAACAAGTCGCTTAATAAAATTGAATGTTTTAGTGCATCCCTTGCTTATATAACCATATAATTGCCAATTGTTTACATAGTTTAAAGTCTTAATTAAATGTCTTATCTCTATAACTCTAATACGGCCAACCCCACACTTCACTATAAAAGGAGCGAAACCCCCAGGAAAAGAATTCAATGAAGCATACTACAGTTTTAGGATTAGTAACCGGATTGGCAATTCCACCAGTGGCTACCAAGTTTTTCCTTCAACCATATATAGTTGAATCCAAATACCACGAGATCGATGAAATCAAACATAATTTGGACACCTTAGGATGGCAGTTACGCAATCTAGAAGAGTTCAAAGGAGTGAAAGAAGATGAAGTATATGTTCCAGTAACATATTTTCAGGGGAGATATTAGTGCTGGAGATTTGGCCGTAGGACTAGGATCACAAAGGGCTAGTTGTAGCTAGGTATATATAGAATCAACGCTGCTAAAATTGATGCTAAAATCAATTCTAGACAATATTGGTGATCAAATCAGCTTATCGATTTGTTATCATGTCGCAAAGCGACATCTTGGGTAGATGGTTAGTAGATTAGATAAAATATACGCTTGGTCCTATGCTGTCATTTCAAGTGCTCTATATTACTTCAGTTTATAACGGTATTTGAATATGACGGTGATTCCCTCATGCTGCACTTCTGCTGCACTTCTACTGCTCACTGCACTTCTACTGCTTACTGCACTTCTACTGCTTACTGCACTTCTACTGCTTACTGCACTTCTGCTGCTTGCTGCACTTCTGCTGCACTTGTGCTGCGCTCTAGAATGTAACTAGACTCCAAAGCGGTGAATTTCCACCCCCATTGCCATCTATATGTGATGCTGCTATCACTGAACCATCTTCAACCAACTCGTTACCATGTTTCGTATCTGCTACACAAAGCTGCAGGATTCCATTTCCACACGTGGCAAACCCATTTTAGAAGTTATGCAGCCAAATCCCATTTAGGAAATCCATCATAACGTCTGATTACGTCTACTTTCGCTGCAAAACTAACGAATACAAACAAAAACCAGGAATTTCTCCGGTGCCACAAAAACATATGAAACCAATTGACCATTAGAACTATAAATATAGGTTTTTTTTCAAGATGCTGAAATACATTTTCATTTTTTAAAAGCTGCAAAATGAAAATTTCAGATATTTTTACATTACTTTTAGCGGTTTCTGGTAGTTCAGCTCATGCTATTCACGGTAAGAGCTCAATCTCTTCGAAATTAAAGATAAGAGATGAATCCGCTTTGGTGGATTCGGTTTATGATAGTTTATCTTTACCAGATCTTGATTTTATAAACAATCACCTTAAAGTATTGACTTCATACGATGGTTCTAAATGTGATGCCTGTAAGAATAAAATCAAATATGCCAGATCGTTAATAGACGAAGAGCCCGAGAAGCAGCATTTGATTAGTTTGACTTTATTCAAATATTGTCTTGCCCTTAACGACAATGATGTTGAATCTTGTCACAACAATGACTTCTTCTTAACTACTCAAGAAAAGACTACTGAACCTGCTCCTGGCCAATATAATTCGGGTGTTACTACTGATACTGCTGTCAATATCTTCTATAATGATTTTACCCAGATGCTTAAGAGATTTAATATTTCAAACGATTTGGATTTAGAGTATTATTGTTACTATAAGGGAGACGAAGCTTGTGATTTACCTACTGCTCCCGATGTTACAGAAATCTTTGATTTCGAATCCAGATGGCCAAAGAAGCAATTCTACCATTACCAACAGCCTGATTACGGTAACCAAGACCGTTCCCTTTTCAATGTTTTGCATATCTCTGATTTCCATACACAATTAAGATATACAGTGGGTTCTGAAGTCGAATGTGACCAAAAAATATGTTGTTTACCTGACAGTTATACCGAAGATCTCGTTGACATGAAAGACTATAACTTTACCGACCAATACAAAGAATGGGACCCCGAATTGAAGAATATTAACTTGAGCTTCTATCCTGATGCAAGTTATGATGAAAATGGTAACTATTCTCCTGGTGAATACTATGATTTGCCTGCTGGCAGAGGTTGGGACTCTGCCCTCGTTCCTGCTTCTACATTTGGTGGGTTTAAGTGTGATTCTCCGGTAGTATTAGTCAACAACACCTTGAAACAAATTTCCACTATGATTGATGATAAGAAATTCGAATTTACCTTATTTACTGGTGATTTGGTGGATCACGATAAGCTCCATGCCACTCCAGAGTTCACCAAACAGTCTGAAATCTTAGGTTTTAACATCATGAAACAGTATTTGGGAGGTATACCAGTCTACCCAAGTTTAGGTAACCACGATACCTTCCCCTACGGTCAATTGGCTCCACACAAATATGACACCAATAACTCGTACCAGTATAACAACGAATTGATGAGTGAAATCTGGGTCAACGATGGATGGTTACCTGAAGACGAAAGGCAAGAAATTAGAGATCACTACTCAGGGTTTGCTACAGTGACCAAAAATAGAGACTTGAAGATTATTTCATTGAACTCTAATGCTTATTACCAAAAAAACTTGTGGAGCTACATCAATTTATCCACCGACTTGGACCCTTTTGGCCAATGGCAATTTCTTATTGACGAGTTGGTCGACAGTGAAGAAAAACATCAAAGAGTGTGGATTATGTCACACATTTCGTCCTCCGACGAAGATGCTTTACCAATGCAATCACAAATATTCGCTAGAATTGTTGAAAGATTCAGTCCCTTCACCATTGCTAACATCTTTTATGGCCATACCCACAAAGATCAGTTCAAGATCTTCTTTTCCTCCAATTCCACCGATGCTTCTGACATTGAAAGAGAAGTCACCAATATGGCATGGATCTCACAATCTGTTACTCCACGTAAAAAATACAACCCATCTTTCAAGTACTATGAAGTTGAAAATGGTTCCTTCAACATCAGAAACTCATACAGTTACTACACCGAATTGAACGAAACATTCGTGGAAGGATCGAATGAGCCAGAGTGGAAGTTTGAATACTCAGCCAGAGATGTCTACGACCCAGAAGGCACTTGGCCAGAAGACGCACCATTGAATGCTACTTTCTGGAACGAATTTGTGTTGAAGAGGTTAAGAGACGAAACAGATCTCGATTTCCAACAAAAGTATATTGATTACCAATATAGATTTTCGCCAGAAAAGCCCGACTGTGAAAAAAAGGGTAAGCTTTCAGACAAATGTTACAACAAAAACTTTTGTGAAGCTGGTAATGACTTATCCGAAGATTATCTCAAATGTTTAAGGTAATTGCACTATCGGAGCGGTTAGTTTTATAGATTTGGATTATATGCCTGATATGAATGTTCATTGTTCTATTGCTGCAAGTTCTCTGCTCGTATTGAACGGGATTTTATTCAAAACCGTCGTTTCTGTACATTTATCCATTGTAGCTATTCCTAAATTATTAGTAATGCTGATACACGATCCTTCATTTCGAAAATCAGGTATTCTATTGGCTCTAGTCCTCTATCCTGTAGTTCTCTATAAGCCACTGAAAATATTCCTGCAGTGGTAAAAAATAATTGACATAGTCCACCAAGCCGAAGTATCAAATTCCATAATAAGCACTGAGATTCACTCCTTTGGGTTATGTAGGTTACAAATCCGTCGACCTCCGGTTTAGGACCTTTCTTGTTGTCTTGGTTCCTATTCCGTCAAAAAATTCCAAAGAATACGACATTCGATGGCCCAAAAGGTGTATGGCTAAGGCACCGAAGGTCCAGAAAGCCACCTTGCAATTGGTATATATGCTAGTAACCACTTCCACATAAAATACCTATCATTTGATGCAAATACGTCTGACAAACACCACTCATCAAACTCCAATGAGCCCACTTTGGTGCCAAATATACAAAGCAAAGCCGAGTTTTGAGCCATCGCTACTGTATAGTCGTTGAAACGAACCTACAATGTAGATTCCACGTGGTTGAGGTTGAAGGAAATGGCAGTTTTCTATAGGATAATATCAAAACTCCACCACCAGTTAGCCCTTTATGGCAAACGTTTTCAACGTCTTTATACGATACAATGGAAAATGCCTCCTATTAACCAGTGTTCCAAGACTTTGTTGTAAATCCAAAATGTCTTTTTTGCAACCGATTATCTTATAAAAGCTCCTACTTTCTACATATTGGCTCATCTTTAAAGCCTTTCATGAGATTATCCATCTTGTTAACTTTGGCCACTACCATAGTGGCTCATGCTATTCCAGGAAAACTGTCAATTGCAGCTCAATTGCTGAGAAGAGACGAACAAGACTTGATTGACTTGGTTTACGATAATTTGCCATATCCAGATGTCGACTACATTAACAAGCATCTCGAGGTTTTAACTTCTTTCAACGGTTCTGACTGTGATGCTTGTAAAAACAAAATGAAGTACGCCAGATCCTTAGTGGATCAAGATCCCGACAACCAACACTTGATCAGTTTAACTTTGTTCAAATACTGTCTTGCTATCAACAAAAATAATCCAACCAAGTGTGATACTGTTGATTTCTTCTTGACTACTCAAACCAAACTCAATGAGAATGCAAAAGACAATTATGATTCTGGGTTTGGTTCTGATACATCGGTTGATCTTTTTGATAACGATTTCATGCAAATGTTGAAATTATTCAACTTCGATAACGAGTTGGATTTAGAGTATTACTGTTACTACAAGAGTGACGAAGCCTGTGACTTACCAGAGACTCCTGAAATTGAAACCATCTTTGATCTTGACTCCAAATGGCCAAAGAAACAGCCAAAACACTACTTTGAACCTGAGTACAAAAACAAGGATAGATCTGTTTTCAATGTGTTACATATCACCGATTTCCACACTCAATTGAGATACACTGTTGGTGCTGAAGCGGACTGTGATCAAAAGACTTGTTGTATGGTTGAAAACTTTGCCGAAGACTTACCAGATAAAGAAAACTATAACTTCACTAAGGAATACAAAAAATGGGATCCAGAATTGAAGAATATTAACTTGAGTTTCTATCCAGATGCCCATTATGATGAAGACGATGAGTACGTTTCTGGTGAATACTATGATTTACCAGCTGGTAGAGGTTGGGATTCAGCCTTGTTACCTGCTTCAACTTTTGGTGGCTTCAAATGTGATTCCCCAATTGTTTTAGTCAACAACACTTTGAAACAGATTGCTTCTATGAAAGACAAGAACTTTGAATTTACATTGTTCACTGGTGATTTAGTTGATCATGATAAGATCCATTGTACACCTGAAGTCACTAAAGAAGCCGAAGTTTTGGGTTTCAAGCTTATGAAACACTACTTAGGAGGTATTCCAGTCTACCCAAGTTTAGGTAACCATGACACCTTCCCATACGGTCAAGTTGTTCCATTGAAATATGATCCCAACAGCACCTACCAATATAACAGTGAAATGATGAGTGAAATCTGGGTCAACGATGGGTGGTTACCTGAAGAAGATAGACAAGAAATCAAAACCCATTACTCCGGTTTCTCTACCACTACCAACAGAGGATTAAAAGTTATCTCCTTGAACTCCAACTGTTACTACCAAAAGAATTTATGGAGTTATATTGACTTAGAAACTGATCCAGATGCATTTGGTCAATGGGAGTTCCTTATTGATGAATTAGTTGAAAGTGAAGAAAAGGGCCAAAGAGTCTGGCTTATGGCACACATTCCTTCTTCTGACGAAGACGCTTTACCAATCCAATCCAAGATATTTTCCAAGATTGTTGAAAGATTCAGTCCTTACACTATTGCCAACATTTTCTACGGTCACACCCATAGAGATCAGTTTAAAATCTTCTTTTCTTCCAATTCATCAAGTGCTTCTGATGTTGAAAGAGACGTTATTAACATGGCTTGGATAGGTCAGTCCATTACTCCACGTAAGAACTTCAACCCAGCTTTCAAATATTACGAGGTTGAAGACGGTTCCTTCAATGTCATGAATTCTTATAACTATTATGCTGATTTGAATGAAACTTTTGTTAATGGACCACAAGAGCCACAATGGAAATTCGAATACTCTCCAAGAGAAACTTATGATCCAGAAGGAACATGGCCGGAAAAAGCTCCATTGAATGGTACTTTCTGGAATGAATATGTCTTGAAGGGTCTTGCCAATGAATCCAACATCGAATTCAATCAATTATACTCTGATTTACAATACAGAAACACTCCAACTAAACCAGATTGTAACGATGATGGTAAACTTTCAGACAAATGTTGGAATCAAAATTATTGTGAAGCTGGAAATGATTTATCTTACGACTACATCAAATGTCTTAGAGATGACTAGATAAAAAGCTTTCATCGTTTTACTTCGTTTATATATTTATATATGTTTTATACAAAAAGTTTTATTATAATACAAATGCTTACTCTATCTAACACTTTAGTTAGGGAAAGACAGACCACCTGAAGGACCAGCAGGGGGATTAAAGCCACCTCTACCACCTCTGGAATATCCTCTTCCTCTATGGCCATTACCTCTGTATCCTCCTCTGAATCCTCTTCCTCTAAATCCACCTCTACCTCTAAATCCGCCTCTGAAATTACCACCTGAGTTTTCTTGACTCGCTTGACCTCCGTAAACACCTCTTCCGAACTGTCTACCCTCTTGGAAACCAGGATCCAAGTCGATTTCTAAAGTTTGACTATCCAAAGTAGTACCTTTTAAATATTTCATGGCATTTAAAGACCCTTGTTCTTGGGTGAACACAACAAAGCAAAATCCACATGGAATTAACTTGTTTCTGTCTAATCCCATTATTATCTTTTCTATTTTCCCACATTTAACAAACAATTCATAGATTTGCTCTTCAGTAGTGAAGTTAGTTAAATTCCCAACATAAACGGTCTTGGAGTGCAATGATTTCTCTAAATTTTCGAAATTCTGTCTACGGATGGCCTTCTTTATCAAGTAGGCCGAAGGTCTGTCCAATCTCTCAGCTGAGTGCTCGTAGTTCTCTTCCAAAAGCTCCATCTTCTGTTATCTTCAATGAAAAATTTTGAAGTCGCATTTTTATTTGTCTTCTGTTGATAATGTTTAAGTCAGTATTTAAATCAGGGATTCGAGCCGCTTATGATGTTCTGAATAATGCTACATTTGTGTCTGAGCCGTGGTACGTTTACCCTGCTAAACATAATACTACCGGGAAATTGGCATCGGTTTTCATCTTTGACAAGACCAAATTTGAAGCCAGTATTCAAAGGTTGTGTGCCAACATGTCAAACACCAAGAATCCCAAGGTGATCATAAGTGAGTGCTACGAATTGATCAAGTACGAGGTGAGTCAGCTCGCTAAGTTGAAACATCCTCAAATCTTGACTGTGTATGAGGTTTTGGAGGAGACCAAACTGAAATTCCTCTTTGTCACTGAACCAATTATAGATAACTTATTGACCATAAATCATGAAAAATTAGATGAATTAAGTATTCAAAAAGGATTGTTGGAAATATGTAAAAGTATACAATTCTTACATAACTACTGTTCAATTGTGCATTTGAATTTGCAACCTTCCTCGATCTTTATTAATCAACAAGGTGATTGGAAGTTATCAGGATTCAAGTTTTTACAAAATTTGAATGAAATATCACTTCAGGAAAGAGATAATTTTTATATAATGAACAATAGTTCCATAGTCCCATTTGCAAATTTGAATTTGAACTTCACTCCTCCCGAATTGATTGTCGATAGTCAACTGAGATTGGAGTTTGGAAATGATATTTGGTCCTTGGGATTCTTGATATTCTACGTTTATAATAAAGGCGAATATCTCATAAATTGTTTTGATTCCAATAGCATAAGTGAATATAAATCTGAATTCAAGAAGTTTGAGTCCAAGTTTTATAACCACAGAATATCAGATTTAAAATATCTTTTAAAGGATATTCCTTCCCAATTGTACCAGATATTTCCTGCCATAGTCTCAAGATACCCCAATGATAGAATAACCATAGACAAAATCATTGATTCAGAATTTTTCAACGGTAGCTTGATCAAAGCAATGTTTTTCGTAGATGAATTTTCAACCAAATCTGTAGACGAAAAGTTAATTTTCTTAAAAGGTTTGTTGGAAGTTAGAGAAGATGGCCAAATATTTTTAGAACAATTCCCTTCCAATTTCAAAACCGTCAAAATTTTACCATTATTTATTGAATTATTGAAAACTGAGTTGGTTGTGCCTCCATCAAAGGATGAAGCTGAACAATCCAATAGAATAGATATGATTTGTCTTGTCCTTTCAATTGTTTTAAAGATTGGTTCAGGACTTTCTCACTTGACATTCCAAGATAGAATTTTCAACGGATTGTTCAAAGTTGATCTCAATGTAAGAAAGAAAAATAGAATCGACTATTTCGATAAATTGATAAATTTTTCAGTCAAAGTAAGGTTGACGTACATTGAAAATTTGGAAATCTTAATCGAAAAAGTTAATGATGATGATATTGTTGATATTATCAAGAAATCAAGCTCATTGAATTTGACACTTCCTTCCAATGAAGAACAATACAAACAAGAACAAATAAAACTCCAGGATTTGTTTTTAAACAAAATACATTTATTTGCAGAGAAATTTGACTTCCCGTACATTCAAAACACATTTTTCCCCTTAATAGTGCAAGTTTTCAAAACAACTACAGTCTTATCCACAAAGTTATCGACGGTCTCAGTATTTGAAACCTTGGTCGATAAAAATGTCATTGATAAGCATATCGTCAAAGAACAATTATTACCCATTTTTCAGAACCTTAAAAGCAGAGACAAGAGAATTGTTAGTAAAGTTTTGATGTTTTTCAACAAGTTAACAAAAGACACAAAAATACTGCTTGATTTGGAAACAGTTGTTGAATTTATATTACCTATATGTTTAAAATTAGTTTTTGGATGCAATGACTGTACTCAACTGGAATTCAAGACATATATGAGCTCCATCAATGAAATTCAAACCAATTTAGTGAAACAAAAGATACCCTCTTTACCCACGAAAGAAACCGAAAAGCAGACTTTCAAATCTTCAAACAATTTTGATTCATTGATCAGCAGTCAGCCAATTAATACAGGAAACTTGGAAAGCTTACATAGCGCCCCTGTAGCAGAAGTCATGAAGCCTAATAGACAAACCAGGCCCAGCATAAATTCCACACTTACAACATCAACAAGCTCATATCCTACTCCAATTCAGACCTCGCGCGTTGGACCATCTAACTCGTCTTCACAAATCTTACAACCAAAAAAGAACGTGAAGCCCTTGAATTTGAAACTGAAAGCAGAAACAAAGCCATTGTCGTTTGGAGCAACCAGCAGTAATACAAGCAAAACCACAAAAGATTTATTGGCTACCTTGGATGGCACTTTTGCAAAAGACGAATTTCTGGACTTTCAATCAGCGACTCCTACCCCAACTACTCCGTCAGTTAACCCGGTACAAGTGTTCACACCAGTATCGGTACCACAAAATAACTCCTCGCCACTGATGTCTATGAATTCCATGACACCAATGGTGCCCAAACAACCCCCTGGTTTCAGTAATTCGATTTTAACTCCATCCTCAAGACAGAGTTCAGGACTGAATAGTAATAACGGAAATGATACCATGAGCTTTTTATAGTGTAAATAGATATCAGATATAATAAATATAGTCATATGACTAGTCTCTATAGCCTCTATAAACTGTTTATTACAAAATATTATATTCAAGAACTATACTTTACTAACAGAAACATCATACTTCTCTTTGGAATTGTCACTTTGATTTTCTGGTGTTACTTCTTCGCCTTCTAATGACTTAACAAAGTAGATGTCACCAGTAGGTTTTTCACCTTTACGGAGGATAGCAAGTTTAAACAATCTGACACAAGCATCCTTACCTTCCCATATTGGCAAGAGGATAATTATAAATGCTGCAATGAATCCCCAGATAAACATCACTACAGCATAACCTCTGAAGAAGGATTTGCTGAAGATATATTTTGTTCCATAAAGTGGTATAGGGAAAAGAATCAAGAAAAACAACACAAACAATATAGTGAACCCCAAACCGATCTTTGAATGAGTTCTTAACTCCTTGTCGTATCTTATTCTTTCTTCCAAAACAAGTTTTGTTGCTTCATCTCTACTCAAGACATTCTCTAACCCATGTTCTTTATTGAAATCGGCATTATCGTCCTGTTTGATATTTTGCAACCAAATATTCCAATCAAAATTAGCGGGCTTAATGAAAGTCAAGATTGGCATAAGTAATAAGGGACATCCAACTGCAACTGTATTCCCAGCAGCCAATGCTTCATTGGTTGATAACGTAGCTAAAGAAACATAACCAGATTGAGAAACGGTATAACCAAACCATACTGCAAAAGCGATTAAAGTGGAACTAATAGTACCTGCAACATAAGCAAAGGCCGAAAACTTCTTCCAGAATAAAGTAAAGATTATAGCTATAACATTGACATTAACAATAATACCTGAAGCAGTGGTAATGAAAGAAACATCGAAACCAGCGTGAGCCAAACCAATACCTAAAGCGACAGTTACAACACCGAACACCAAAACGGTAATATTAGCAACCCACAACAATCTCTTACCAGTTGCATTAGGATTGATATAAGCTTTGTATAGATCATGAGTCACCATTGCACTAATAGCGATGGTTTCTGAAGAATATGCGGCGGTGACAGCCATGAAAACCATCACCAAGACCATCGCAACACCGCTTTTGCCCATCAAGGCCTCTGCCGCAAAAGGCATCACTAACCCTGCACCAACTTGCTCCGCTGACATAGGATCTGGATAAGTTGGAAAGGCTGGAGTGCTTTCTAAACCAGCTGCTGCCAAACCTAAGGTAGTTGACAAGCAAAAAGGCAAGGAAAACCAAGCAATACCACCAAGAATATATCCCCAGATTAATGTCTTGTGGTCTGCAGCAATAGCTTTTTGAAATAATTGGGAGTCACAAGCAGCAGCCCAACCAGCACCAAATAAAACCAAACCAAAAAGACCCCCTTGAACAGAATTAAAGGTCAAGAAAGAACCACCTGCATTGCCAGCAATAGGACGAATATCAGCAGCATTGACTAATAATTCCCATAATTTATCAGGAGATCCTACGTTGTCATTTGTAGCATAGCAATTGAACATAAAGGTTAACAAAATTGCATAAATAATAACTGTATGAGTCCAATCCGTTAAGAATGTGGCTTTAATACCACCTAATAACGTATAAATGATGACCCCAATTGGAAACAATACGATTGCAGCGTCTCTGTTAACACCAGTAATACCTTCAAAAATGGAACTACCATTAATCAATAAATTGGTAGTGTAACAGACCATTTGAATCAAAGAATAGGTTACTGCAACTATATGAGTAACAGGACCAAACCTGGTACGAACAATTTCCTGATACGTATGAGCATTTGGGGCCTTTTTCTTAATTTCCAATGCCAAAGTTGAAAAAATAATGATTTGAACACAAGCACCAGCTCCATACCACCTAAATTTGTTAGTATTTCATACAGAAAATGTATTAAAAGCTAAAGCTACATACCATGCACCAGAAACACCCCAAAGATACGAAGCAGTACAACTTAAAAGAAGAGTACTACCAATTGTCCACAGGCTTACTACTGCCAGAGCAGTTAAACCAGCTTTGATCAGCTTTTTGGCATTAAGAAGCATTTCAGAATCTTGTTTTTCATTAAAGAACTTTGATAATAATGTTGTTACACCCACCATCAACACAGCAAAGGCAAAACCTACACCAACAATAATACCATATCCTACGCTAATTCCAAACAACCTACCGTCAACTTCTGACATTCTTTAAACTTGCTTATTTTGAAAATAGATCTATTCTAGTACTGTGTTAACCTTAATATATGTTGAAAGCCCTTATTACTTTTTAGCGGCTACTTGGCAAGAGAGTTGTATCGGTCAATTTAACTTATCTTTTTTTGCATCTTCTTATCAGCAGCTCATCTGCAGGATTTCCGAAAAAGGCAGGAATCAAGATGATAAAGCTGAAATTAAATCCAACGAATATTGCAAAATTAAGGTTTTTTCAGTATAATAAACTCATAAACATGATACAACACGCAATGGTTTGAGTAGATTCAATCCTTAAAAGATTACTAGCATTGCTAATTTCTCGAAAGCATTAGATGTAGGCGAAGTGGAATTGCGCATGTAAGAAGCAGGTCGATAAGAAACAATGCGAATGTGGTTGAATCATCTAACAAGGAAATTATGTCAACCAAGGACTATCCGCTAAGCTAACCCCTCTGGTTCCGCTTATTATATTCCTTGATGTTTGATAAGGAAAAAATGGCCATGGTTTTCAAGGGAATTGAACACTTATGTCCTTCTTATCAATTCCGAGACGATAAGTCGATCAATTGTTATCTAATTCGTCACAAATATTTGTAGAGTGATACTGTCAATCTATCTAAAAATAGAGGACCGTTGGGCAACTAATACCAAAAGAGTATTGCGCTAGCGCAAAACGTTTATTGCTTCTTTCCTAATCCGAAATGCTCGTTGACTTGGTCAACGGCCTTTCTAGCTAATCTAGCATTTTCTAAAGCAGTGGGCATATCACTATGTAAACAGAAACTGATTGGACTCCCGTTAAAATTTAGATTAATTGTATTCCCATCAACATCAACGAGCTGGTCTGTCATTCCAGCTTTCATAACACAGTCGTAAATATTTTGTGGAGTACGGAATGATTTGGGGCCTGCTTTAATTCGGCATAAATCTCCAGTTGGGTTATAATTCAAATCTGGGTAAACCTCTTGAATTAATTGCTGTCCATGTTCTTTAACAATTTTGGAATATGGTGCACTTTTGGATGCAACTAGGGGAACTCCAAAGACTTTTGCGGCTCTCAAGACCGCTTTTTTAATTTCATCATCTCTTTCAATATAAAAGTATAATTCACCATGAGGTTTGATGTACGATAATGGCATTCCCTCTGCATCCAAGAACGCTTTCAAAGCGCCTACTTGGTACATGACCATGTTATAGATATCTTCTGGTTCTACTAACCAAATTCTTCTACCAAAACCTAATTTATCTTCCAAACCTGGATGAGCACCTACTTTGACATTATGCATTTTAGCCAATTGAATGGTTTTCCTCATGATAGCTGGATCTCCAGCATGACCACCACAAGCTATATTAGCAGAATCAATTAAAGGCATCAATTCTTCGTCTGGACCCATTTTCCAAGGTCCGAAACCTTCTCCCATATCACAGTTGATTTCAAATCTGGGTAATATTTCTTTATTATCAATAGCATCTCCCGCTAAATAGTCAGGAGATTTAGCATCCTCCTCTTTATTATATTCAACCATAATTATTGAGATAATTATTGAGATGAAAATAAGATCTATTGGGCTTTTTAAGAATGTGAAGCTTTCCAGATTTTGCTTTCTTATCAAAATTCCTTATCTCGCTTATCTAATTTCCTTTTGGTTACTTATTCGGAATCCAAGCTATTGTGCAATTCTTTAGCGGCAAATCCTCTTTTTGTAGCCCCTATTATACAATCCTTAAGACCAGAAATTGTATCATATATGATTTCCAAAAATACCATCAATTGTATCCTTAATCATGTTCAAAAATATCAAAAAAGTTTTAGTTGCAAATAGAGGTGAAATTGCGTGCAGAATCATTAGATGCTGTAAAGAAAATGGATTAAAGACCATTGGGATCTTTTCCGTGGAGGATTCAGATGCCATGCATGTTTCACAAGCTGATGAATCATACTTGTTGCCTGGCATTGGTGCTAATGCTTATATTAATATTGAGGAAATCGTCAGCCTTGCTGTAACTCACCACGCCGATGTGGTTGTTCCAGGTTATGGGTTTTTATCAGAAAACAGTCAATTCGCAGAGGCTTTGGAGAAGTCAGGTATCTTATTTGCTGGTCCTTCTGTTGAGTCTGTAGAGACTTTTGGATTGAAACATAGTGCAAGAATTTTGGCTGAAAAAAATAATGTGCCTATTGTCCCAGGAACCGATTTGATTTCGGACGCTAAAGACGCTGTGGATGCGGCTCGAAAGATAGGTTACCCAATTATGATCAAATCCACCGCTGGTGGTGGTGGAATGGGGTTAAAAGTTGCATGGGACGAAGACGAATTGGTACAATCTTTAACCGAAGTGATTTCCAGAGGTCAAACCTTGTTCAAGAATGCTGGTGTCTTCTTGGAAAAGTATATTGAAGCTGGGAGACATATAGAAGTGCAAATCTTCGGTAATGGGAAAGGTGATGTATTGGCTTTTGGTGAAAGAGAATGCTCCATTCAAAGAAGACATCAAAAGGTCATTGAAGAAGCACCTAGCCCTTTTATTCTGTTGCCTAGCTATGACCATAAGGATCTTAGAGTGGAGTTAAGCAAATGTGCTATAAATTTGCCTGCTTCAATCAACTACAAGTCTGCTGGTACAGTTGAATTCTTAGTTGACGATACCACCGGGAGTTTCTATTTCTTAGAAATGAACACTCGTTTACAAGTTGAACATGGTATCACAGAATTAATATATAATGTAGACTTGATGAAATTGATGTTGATGCAAGCTGAGTATGAGGCCAGAGGTGAAACTGGTATCCCATTAGACGTGTTGAAAAGTGAAGGAGACTATGAGTTTGATACAGTTGCTATTCCTAAAGGCCACGCTATCGAGGTAAGAGTATATGCTGAAAACCCTGTCAAGAATTTTCAACCTTCCCCTGGTGTTTTGCATTTGGTGGACTATGGTAAAACCACTGAAGAATGCAAACTAAGAATCGACCATTGGGTAACAACGGGCTCAAAAGTGTCCCCTTATTTTGATCCGTTATTAGCCAAAATTATGGTTTGGGGTCCTACTAGAAAAGCTGCTACCGAAGGAATGATTCATGTCTTAACAGACTCAAAAATTCAAGGGCCAACCATCAACGTTGACTATTTAAGGGAAATCTTGAAATCAAAAGACTTCCAATCTGGAAATACCTTGACATCTTTCTTGAATACTACTTTTAAATTCAAACCAAAGTTAATGGAGTTCATTCAGCCTGGATCTTATACAACAATTCAAGATTTGCCTGGAAGAATCAGTTATAGTGCTGGTATACCATTAGGAGGCCCTGTTGATCCTTTGTTTTTTGAATTGGCAAACTTAATTGTTGGTAACGATAGACGTACCGAAGCTCTTGAAATATCATTAAAGGGACCAACTATTAAATTCCATACCCTGGCTGTGATTGCATTATCAGGAGGCGAGTTCAAGTTCAAAATCAATGGGAAGAAAGCACCTATGTTCACCTCCATCGAAGTACCTGAAGGTTCGACTGTTAAAATTGGTGAATGTATTGGACATGGAGCAAGAGCATATTTGGCAATCAAAGGAGGACTTCCAGATGTTGCAGAATACTTGGGTTCTAAAGCATGTACTCCCACCTTAAATCTTGGTGGACATCAAGGAAGAACCATTATGGGAGGTGATTGTTTGTCTATAGTTGGACAAGAGAATATAACTTCTGTCAAGTTTGGTTTCCAACTACCAAAACACTGTACTCCTGACATTGAACAATACAACGACGATGACATATGGGTCATAAAGTGTACAGGAGGTCCTCATGATACGCCTGATATCTGTGAACCCAAAAAGATAGACAAGTTTTACAATACCATATATAGTGTTCACTTGAATTCTAATAGAGGATGTACAAGACTAGATGGGCAGTCGGATGTATTTTCCAGAATCAATGGTAAAGATGGAGGAGCTCATCCCAGTAATATTCTAGAATACCCATACCCTACTTGTGGTATCAGTGTTGTTGGCAGTGTTATGTCATTGTTTGGTGTTGATGGTGGTACATTGTCTGGTTTCGTCTGTATTGCAGTGCCAATTCTTAGTGAATGGTGGAAAGGGGGACAGGCAAAAATTGGTGGGAAGATTCAGTTCAAGCTCATCAGTTATAACGACTCTCTTAAACTCAATAAACTAAGAGACGACTTTTTAGACAAATTAGAAACGGGAATTAGAGAAGGATCTAACAAATTGCCTGTTTTCAAAGACGAATTGGAAGAATATGAGCCTGTGAATGATACCATCTTGTATAAGAGAGAAAAGTCTAATGATTTGCCTGAATTCACCATTAGACAAGGTGGTGAAAGAATGCTTGTTATTGATTACGGTATCGAGGACTTCACCTTGGTCAACAATGGAAGACAAAGATTGTTAGATATTAATATTAACAAACAATTGTCCCAGTATCTCATTAGAACTGAAGCTAACACAGGAGCGTTAGGGGTCGTATTCAAAGACATTGAAAGGGAATTGTTAGTTCAGAAGATTGCAGATATCGAAAATTCGATTCCTCCAACCCATGATTTGAAAATCAAAAGCAAATTGTATAGATTACCCATTTGCTTTGATCACAGTGCATTGAGACATTGTATCGAAAGATACACACATTCACAAAGACCTTATGCGCCATATTTACCTAGCAATGTCGAGTTTGTCATGAGGGCCAATAATTTGAAGCTGATGGAACAGTTTAAAGGAAGTGTTATAGGTCAAAGGCAAGTTATTACTGCAGTTTCATTTTTATGTGCCAACACATTGTCTGTGAACTTAGACCCCAGAACAAGGTTCAAGACCGGGAAGTATAACCCAGCAAGAACATTCACTCCTAAAGGTGCCTTTGGAAGTGGGGCAGTTGCCCATTCGATCTACTCAATTGACTCTCCCGGTGGCTATATGATCTGGGGTATGGTGTTACCTGATTTGACCTGGAATACATTTAGCAGATTAAGCGTTCTGAAAGGAAAACCTTGGTTCTTTGAAAACTTCGATCAGGTCGAATACTATGAAGTAGATGAAATGAAATTGACCGAGTTAAACAATGAACTTTTAGCGGGAAAGCTTGAAATCGAAACTGAAGACATTGAATTTGATTTTGGAGAATACATCAACTTCTTGGATAGTATTGACGACGAACTAGTTGTGATGAATAAGAAGAAACAAATTGCAATTGATCAATTGATGGAGGAAGAAGATGCTTCAAGGGAAAAATGGTTGAAAGAATTGGAAAATGCCAAGCTGGCCAAAACTACTGACAACAACGTGTTGAATGATCCTTCGACAATTAAAGTCATGTCAGGGATGGCAGCCAATATATTCAAAATCAATGTCAAAAAGGGAGACATCGTCAGTTCGGAAGATGTGCTTGTAATCTTGGAAGCCATGAAGATGGAAATACCCATAAGGGCTATCAGTGAGGACGATGATAGTGACGATGAAGACGAGCCCAAGACACCAACATCTCAAGATGCCAATCTCCAGTACAAGGTATTAGAAATCATTGTGGATGAGGGGGATGTGGTTTCTTCTGGAGATAGTTTGATTCTCATAAAAGCTGTATAAGTAAAATAAAAGTAGTGCTAACATATCTGTCTCTCTGTGAACCATGAATCCTTCCTTGTAGCCACTAAACAGGGAGGCAATTCTTTGAATGGTTGCAAATAATTTCACATTTCTCTTTAATGAAATTCGCGGGCTCAAAAATCAATACCATGTATCCAGACCCTTTAAAAGCAGTCACCAGAAATCTTTCAGACAACGTATTAATTGCTTCGACGCAATTTACTGTTAAGCTTATTGGCCCCATTCATTTGGGTGCCAGAATGACCTTGTTCAACTACGGTGATCAGGTCATTGTTTGGGCACCATTCCCATACTGTGAACAAGTGGAGAAGTACTTGCAAGAACTAACTGGCAAGAAAGAGCCCCAAGTCACCCATTTGATTGTTCCTAACTATCGCCATACTGTTGGTGTCAAGTCTTTCAAGGAAAAGTTCCCAGATATCAAAATCATTGCTCCTGAAAAAATAAGATTGGAAGTGGACGTTGATATTTCAGTTCCTAGAGAATATGGCAACAAAGTATTGGGCGAAGCCGAGCTAAAAGAAATTGGAATGGACGAAGTCATTTATAAGAACTTTGAACTTGTATTTTTATCAGGTCATAAGAACAAAGACTTGGTCTTGTATGATAAGAACCTTAAATACCTTTTCCTGGCTGACGTCGTTGTGACTATAGGACCCGCAGGTAAAAAATTGGAACAATACTCAGAAGAATCTGGGTGTGAAAAGAATTACGACCCGTTCTGGGGATACTGGGGGTCTGGTCTACTTAATAGGCTCTTCCACCCTGGTTTTGGATTCTATAAAAACAGAATTGTTCTTTTGAATGGGGCAAATCTTGAAGAAGGTCAAAAGGGAATCGAAACCATATATGGCATGGACTTCACCAAAATCGTTCCCTGTCACGGTAATGTCATTGATGATGGAAAGGCTGAACTCCTCAAATTTTTTGACTTTTTAGCTAGTTCTAGTTCTAATTCTAGTTCTAGACCTAATTTATAAAAGTCTATTGCTATCTTACCTCCGTTACAACCGACTTAGTATTTTTTTCCTTTTCTGTAGTTTTTGAGCATTGAAATTTTTTAGGTCATTAGCCGTGTAATATAAATAGGCCCTATATTCTCAATTGTAATAATCAAATATGTATCCAGAACCATTGAAAGCAGTAATAAGAAATTTGACTGACAATATTGTCATTGCATCTACACCTTTCACCAGGGTGAGGATTTTGAATTTCGGTGGTAGAATGTCATTATTTAATTATAATGGTGAAGTGATTGTATGGTCAGCCATTCCGTACGGGGATGAGGTTGTGAGAGCTTTGAAATTGATAACAGGTAAGGAGGATGGATTCAATGTCACCCATGCAATTATTCCTGATGCTGTTCATACAATGGCTGTTGAATCCTTCAGAAAGCAATACCCCAATATTAAGGTCATTGGTATGGAAGGAGTGTCAGTCAAAGTCGATTATAAAATTACCGCCGGTATGGGCAATAAACTACTTGACGAAAAAGCATTGAGCGATTTAGGAGTTACAAGCGAAGCTGTTTTGAAAAACTTTGAATTCGTTTACTTGCCAACACATGAGAATAAAGAGTTGGTTATGTATGATAAAACATCCAAGATATTATTCGAGGCTGATGTAATCATGACTTTAGGTCCAGCTGGTAATAAACTCGAGCAATATAGTCCTGAGCTTGGTTACCCTAAGAACTTCAATGCTCAAGGTGGTTTATCATTTTTCACTAGATATTTCCACGAAGACTCACTGTTCTACAGAGGAACTGTCAATAAACTAGTCAAGTCCAAGTTGCCTGAAGCACAACAAGGATTGAAGGCAATTTACGCTTGGGATTTTACTGACATTGTTCCATGTCATGGTAATGTCATTGCTAATGGTAAGTCTGTATTTAAGAAATTCTTTGACTTTTTATAATGAACGTTATCTAATGTTTCAACCGAGCCAATCTAATCTCCGACATGCCTCGGTCTGCGTATCGACACTTTATTTGTAATATCTGTTAACTGACATTTTGTGTCGTTTCTGCCTTCTTAGCTGATTTGTCAGCCTCTGTTCTAAACGTTGGCAATTATATCATCTGGATGCACCCATCAACCTGTCTGATCCGTCGGAGTTGGTCACCAAATCTTGTCTTTTCATCATTCATCTGTTTGGTGTTAACATAAAAATGCACAACTATATAAATGCACACATTATCACTAGTCTGACATCTTTGGCTCTTTCTTCAAGTTTCGAAAATTTAATACTCCATTATCAGCACCACATCTTTTATCCCCCACAATATGCGAAACTGTGAAACTTCTCATTACCATGGAAGACTCAACAGTAGTAAACTCAAGGACCAGTCTTGATGATGGCGACTATGGCACTAGTGTTAAGAACACAGCACACTATCAGGCGTATTTGAAACAGCATGAAGGCTTCAACTTGTCAAAGTTGATAGAAGAGAATTTAAGACCAAACTTAACCGGGTATACTTTGATGGGTGAAGATAAAATTAACTATAGAGGCAATGGATTATTTTTTATAGATGACAAGTTTTTGACTGAATACAATGACATAGATGGACTTTCTGATGGTGAGTCCAATTTTTCAGTCACTTTCTTCCATTTGGGTTCCCAGTTGTCCGGGCACGAAGGTATTGTTCATGGTGGGTTGTTAGCTACCTTATTGGATGAGTTGACTTGTAGATTGGCTTTCCAGAATTTCCACTCCAAAAAGGGGGTTACAGCCAACTTGAATATAAATTACAAAAAGCCATGCTTTGTCAACTCAAAAGTAATGATAAAATGTGAGTTGATGAAAAAATCAGGAAGAAAGTGTTGGATTAGAGGCTTGGTTTACAACATCGATAACGATACCCCTGAATTATTATCTGAATGTGAATGTTTGGTTATCGAGCCAAGATGGGTCAAGGATTTGTAGATCTCATATTGGTCGATCTATAGATTATATATATTTATTTATTACGAAGTTTTTAACTCTTGTTCTCTTTGTCATGTCGATTCTTTTGATCTTTTATTGGCTTTTCGTCTATGCATTGCAACCCCCTATCTTTGACAAAGCAGTTGAATATTAAGCAAAGTGATATTAATGGGATCGTTAGATAAAAGTAATGCCTGATGGCTCCCATATACATGTTTCTAACCGTCAACACTTGGCTGTCATTTAATCCTTTGACATCTACTTTATTATAAATATGATCTTGTAAATAATTCAAGTAGCTGACAGGTATGTTATTATAGTCATTGGGAGAGTCAATGGCCTGTCTTATTTGTTGCAAAAGACTGTTTGAAATAATCAATGAAGCAATAGCAATACCTACAGCCCCTCCCAAGGCCCTTACAACATTTCTGATACTTATGACAACTGCTCTATCGGCTTTTTTCGATTGTGCTTGGGCTGCAATCATCGATGGGTTGAATGTACATCCAATGCCAGTTCCCATGATCAAATGTACTCCACAAAGAACTCCTACGCTTGTACGGATATTATATATCAATAATAAGCCACATGCCAACAACCACATGATATAACCCGTTACAATTACATGTTTATAGTGGCCGGTTTTAGAAATGACCAAACCAGCCAAACTAGAAAACACAGCTTGGATCAACACTAACGGCAACAAAAATAAAGAAGAATGCAATTCATCATAACCTCTCACTATTTGAAAGTAATATGGAATGAAATATTGATAGGAATAGTATACTATTCCATATAGAAAATTGGATGCTAATATTAAATCCAACAGGATCAACTTGAAAATCTTCAAAGGAATCATAGGTAATTTAGGGACTTTCCACTCTATCAATAAGAAAGTTATTAAACAAAGGCCACCAACAACAAACATTACTATAACAATTGCACTTTTCCAGCTATAAGTGGAGCCACCGCCGTTTATGGGGATTAACAACAATGTAAGGCCAGCAGTACCAAAAAATATACCCAAATAATCGATATTCTTAAATTTTTCCTTCTTGGTTAAGATTGAATCAAAGTTTTTCTTTTCCTGTACGAAATAATACGTTAATACGAATTGGAAAGCCAATAATGCAGGCATCATATAATAAAAACTCCTCCAGCTCGATTGCTTACTAAAAGCAGACATCACAAAGGGTCCAAGAGCACTTCCTGTCCCGATGTTAGCTCCAACTATACCTTGATACTTGCCTCTTTGTTTTAACGTTACTATATCACTAACAATAATAACACTCAAAGCCTGGCAGCATCCGGTACCAATACCAGCAAAAGCCCTGAAAATATAGAATTGTACTCCAGTACGAGCCAAACCACAACCTAAATCAGCAGCAGCCAATATCACTAAACCAGATAATAAGATTATTTTTCTACCAAATATATCAGCAAATCTGCCAAACAAAACTTGACAAACACAGTTTGCCAACAAAGAAGCGGTACCAGCCCAATTGATGGTCTTTTCACTATTCAAATCTTTACCAATATTGGATAACGCCACTGTCACTGCCGTTTGATCAAAGAATGCAGTGAACAAGTTGAATGACATTACCACCATAGTTATAATTAGCTTTTTTCTAGGTAAAAGATTAACATGAGCATCGCCTAATTGGTCTGCAAGATCTTTCTGTTTTTCTAACAACGTCTCGGACTTTTCTCCTTGATCTGACATTTTTCAAATTCTACATAACCAAAGAATTCACCACATCTCTCTATATATATTAAAAATCCTGAATCTCGGACCCGAGTCCGAATTTTTTGGACTTTGACAGGTTTCGGCGGGGAAGGAGAAAGTCCGGGGAGACGCCTGTACCCAGGCCCAGTGCCAATGTGGACCTTAAGTGGTCGGTCCCTGGTGCCCGTAACGGTGCTACATGGAGTCAGTTGAAGAAAATAAGTCAGATTTTGTTACCGTTACAATAAATCGGTTCCTTTAGCCTTGGATTGGCCTATTTCTAACTTTGCAGACTTGGAGCCAAATTGAATTGCTCTCTTGAGTTCATTTTGGACAAATTCTAGCCCCATACTCGCAGCCACTTGCCTTAATATCCATTTTCTTATTGGTTTGGCAATGGTCTTACCTTTCTTCGTGGTCGTAAACTCTAATTTGATTTTAAGGTTCAATTCGACTTTGTTCATGACGTGGTCAATGAAACTACCATCGAGGTAGGGGTAACGAAGTTCTTTTCCCCATCCACTAATAACCCTATCGTCTCTTCCCAAATTTCGCTTATAGATGACATCGATATCGTACTTCAACAGTTGGCTCAACTCCTGATATTGAGAACTGGCATCTTGATCAGGCAACAACCCTGTGAATAATGCTTCGTGTCTGGAGTATCCTCCAAAAAGTTCATCAGCTCCTAATCCTGAAAATAGCACCTTGGCTTGGGAAAAGTAGGTGGACGTTGTAGTATATTTTGGTCTGTGTGTCACAAATTCCTCCCATTCGATGTCGAAATTGGTTAATTCTACCTTACTGCATGGAATCTCGTTATTGCTAGCAAAGTAAAACGCTATTGCTATACTTAAATCCATTTCTGTTTGTTGTGGATACATGAGTTTTTCCACCTTGGATTTGTGTAATAACCATAATTTGTAATCTATATTGATTTCAATTAACCTAACATTCAACTTTGTATACTTTTTAGCTAAATGAAACCAAGACTTGACACTTAATTCCCTATCAGGGCTATTTCCAGCCAATAAGCCTGTTCTGGGACTGTCAAATCCCACAGTCAAGAGATCGATATTAACATCTTTTCCCATTTCCACAAAGTTTTCCATAAGCAATGCTGCAACTATTGTGCAATCAATTCCTCCACTGAACAAAACTGCCAAATCGGCTTCTGTCGAATGCAAAGGGTGTATTGTTTCTTGCCTTATAAAGCATGCTCTTTTAAGCTCCTTATAAATACAATTGGTTTTCTCGTCAGTAATTTCACCTAAACTAGTCAAAGGTTCATAAGACGTTTCAAAATTCGATTCTTCAAGCCTAAAGTCGGAAAGTTTTACCTTATACAATGTATTTCCTTTGCACTCTTCGTATCCTGGTAGAGGAACAGAAGAAATAAGCAAATCCTCTGAATGGCTGTAACACAATGAACGCTTACCAATTCTATCCCTTCCAAAATAAATAATATCGTTTTGGGTGTCAAGTAAGACAAATGCAAATTCTCCGTTAAGCGTGTGCAATACATTGACGCCATTTTCAAGGATTTGGTCTATCAAATACTCAGTATCATTAGAAAACTCGCAGCTGCTCTCATAGATTTCCCCATTGAACTGTAGAATATACTGCCCTTTAGTTATAGGTTGTGAAGTGAATGGCTGCCTCAACGATAATACGGAAGAAAACATCTGAATGTTGTGTTTTCCTTGCGTTGTCTGCATGTATTTGATATAGTCTGGACCTCTTCTTGCGATCTGAGGAATCAAATGGTCGAATTGTTCCATAGAACTTCCGTAGTTCTGTGGGTCCTCTGACTCCTTTCCTATGATACCTTCAATTTTTTGTTTGATTTGCTCTATTTCTTTCAGTTTATCCTCTTTGATATTATTACCAAGCTTAACCAAGTCGTTATTTAGTTGTTTAAGCTCGGTTTGATGGTTGAGCTTGTTCTTATCAGAGTTGGATAATTCCAACTGCTCCAGGCAAAGGTCTTTTATTCTGTCTATATCTGAGCATTCTAACTGGTTTGCAGATGTATTGAGATCTTGAAAGTCTTTTAGCACTGGTGGATGAATAACAATCTTAGAGCTCACGAGAGCTAGTATTCCACACATGAGATGAGATGAGCAAGATTTTGCAACTAAACAAAAACTAGATGTTCAGCCAAACGTATCAATTGATGGTTTAGACTATATTGTGTATTCTTGTTCGATTTTACTGTATTTAAAAGTAAAATAGATATCACTCTTGAGCTGAAAAAGCTAATAAAGCTGAAAGTCTTGAAATGCCAAACTAGTTTTGTGTAACAGTTTCTCGATAACAGAAATTATCTGAGAAGTGCGATTCTAAATATGAAGTTAGCGGCATTTGTTAGTATATTGGCGGCAGTGAAAGGATTGGAGAGTGTCGAACACCCTCCTTTCCATTCATATGATGAAAAGTTGTCACCTTCTTCGTTTTTTGAACAATTTTTATACAAAGATTTGTCTGAATCCAATTGGGTTCCTTCGAGGTTCAACGATGGAATCGAGTACGATGGCCAATGGAGTATAGAGCCTTCAAAGAAGTACCCTGGTTTTGCAGATGACAATGGATTGGTCATGAAGTCGGAGTCTTCTCGTTATGCCATCTCGTACAAATTTGATAAGCCTTTTGATAATACAGATAAAGACTTGGTTTTGCAATATGAAGTGAAATTCCAAAATGGACACAAATGTGGTGGTGCTTATGTTAAACTCTTGGACGCTGGTTTTGATAAGTTGGGTGAATTCAGTTCAAAGACTCCCTTCCAAGTAATGTTTGGCCCTGATAAATGTGGTTCCAATGATAAGATACATTTCATAATAAATAGATTGAACCCAAATACCGGTGTTTCTGAAGAAAAGCATTTGTCTCAATGCCCAATGACAAAATATTCACATATCACTAGTTTATATACTTTGATTTTCAAAAAGAACGCTGACTTTGAAATTAGAATTAATGGTGATGTAGTTAAGGCTGGTAATTTCCTTAAAAAACCTCATCTATTGAGACCACCATTGAATCCTCCAAAAGAAGTTTTAGATGACTTAGATAGTAAACCAGAAGATTGGGAAGAGTTGGAATTTATTCCTGATGAATCAATAGAGAAACCTGCGGACTATGATGAAAAGTTTGCAAGTGCACATATTCCAGATCCAACTATTCCAAAACCAGATGGTTGGTTGGAAAACGAACCTTCATATATTGTGGATCCTTTTGCTTCTAAACCAGATGAATGGGATGATGAAGAAGATGGTACTTGGGAACCTCCTGTCATCAAGAATCCAAAATGTATGGTTGGTTGTGGTCCTTGGAAAGCTCCTTTGATCCCAAACCCTAACTACAAAGGCCCTTGGATTCAACCTGTCGTTGCGAATCCAAAGTACCAAGGTGAATGGAAACCAAGATCTATTAAGAACCCAGCTTACTTCGAGGATAAGGTGCCTTCCAATTTGGAGTTGGTTGGAGGTTTAGGTTTTGAGTTATGGACGGTCGAGAATGACATCATATTTGACAACATATATCTAGGTCATTCCATTAAAGAAGCAGAAACTATTGGTAACAAGACATTTATCCCCAAGTTAGAACTTGAAGCAAGAGACTATGAGATTAACAAGCCTAAACCTGCCAAGCAGCCTTCTGCTCCACCAAAATCTTTTGACGAAATCCTTGAACAAAAGGAATCATCTACTCTTCATCAAACCTATGTTTTCTTTGTCTTATTATTTAAGAGAGAATTCTTGAATATGAAAGATTGGTGGTTTGACTTTCAAAGGGAGCCTCTTCCAACTTTAATGGAAGATCCTTTGAAAGCCATAGTTTATTCAGGTATTTTTGTCTTCACCTTCACTTTCTTCTTTGGTATGGTCAACGTCCTTCTGTTTTTCCTTACATCTTGGGCAAGGGAAACAAAAGCAGCTATAAAAAATGCATCCGACGAAGTTGACAAAGAGATAGTTGAAAATGACGAACCAAAGATAGTAGAGATTATAGAGGATTCAGCTAAATCCAGTTCAGTAAAATCATCTTCTACTTCAAACTCAAGAAGAAGAAGAAATTAGTGATTAATGTATTAAAATGCTATATTTAGTTTATCCCATTCTGCTCTTTAAATAGGTCCCAAGACTTATTCAATATGATAAAAACTGATTGACATAACATCTCATCTTCGACTTTCAAGTTTAAACTATTCAATTTATCTGGATGGATAGAGCTTATAACCTTCATGTAGTTAATCTTGACCTTCTTGGGTAACATTAAATCACCAATTGAAATTTTTTTTGTGGTCAAAAATGGAAATCCCAAAGAAGAAGGCAAAATGTTAGGTAAACCAGTCAATAGAGTTCTTAAATTGTCTTCATTACCATTGCTCCATGCAAACACCTTTGATTGGACTTTGTCATACAACTGGGCCTTAACGGCATCTTTCTCTTCCTGTTTTTTGTTTTGCTCTTTCACACGTTGAACGTTTTCGTTACTGGAATTGATGCTTGAATCTCTCTTAATGGGAGCTGATCTGCTTGCCGGACGTGGTGCTTCTTTTTTGGGTGGGTTCACCACATTATTAACACGTCTTTTTGCATCCATTGTTTTCTTATCATTGACTCCTAACTTAATAAGTTCCATATAGCATTCTAATGATTGAGGGAAAGCTTCCATCATCTCCAATGCTTCTGCCTTTCTTGAAAGTAGCTTGGTATACCAGAATTTTATAGGCTTATCATTGATAATATACTCTGGGTCTGAAATTTCGTCCTTTTGGATTAGATCAAGACCATCATCAGAATGTAATTTAGCTTGTTTATAACTTCCTAATTTGATGAAAGTAATGGCTAAGTTGGAGTTTATCACAATTCTTAATTCATGAGAGGTGGGCAAAGCATTCAAACATTTAAGGTAATTGGTGCAGGCGTCATCATAATCACCATTAGTAAAGGACTTGGTTGCTCTTTCTTTTCCAGTATCATAATCGGACTGGTTAAATTGGTCCAATGGTTCTTTGGTGGTCTTTCTTTGGACTGCTTGTGTAGTCACGGGTCTTCTTCTCCTAGATGAAACATAGGACGTTTCAGACATACTTTCATTCTTGAATTTTTCTGCTCTAGACAAGGAGCTCCCTAAGCCTAACAAGTCTACATCCTCTTCATGCACCTTTGTTGGGACTGGAACTGGTGATTTTGTAGCAGGTCTAATGGGTCTTTGAGGTTGCTCCAACTTAGTTGGCTGTCTTTTGACAGGGGAAGGAGGCCTGCCATTAGGTTGCAGAGACAGTCTTGGAGGTACATCCTCTTTAATAGGAGAATTTGTCCTTGCTGAAATGGTACCATTAATTCTATCTTTGGCCATTGACTTATAGTGGTCATATCTTGCTTTACTTCTTTCTTTATCTCTCTGTCTTTGTTGATCCATGAATGAGCGAATAGCATCTTGGTCAATATTATCTTGATCTTCACCATAATCTTCAAAGTCCTGGCCATTTGCGTTTTTCTCAGAAGCCTGACTTTTGTACTTCTCCTGATTCCTCATCCAAGCAGGCATAGAATTATTTGGAGAATTACCACGCAGTCCCATTTGAGTTTGTTGGAATTGTTCTATGTTCTTCATGACGGTCTGCTTTGATTTATTAAAAAATATGGACGCTTTGCTGAAAAACTCAGATGATAAATCGTTGAAATTAATATCTTTTTGTTGATTACTCGATGATTCAAGCTTTGACAGAGAAGACCTCAGTTTACCACCGCTCATAATAAAATTGACACATGCTTGTAAATCAAAGCCAACTTCATCAATAGCATTATTTGCAACATCAGTTGGAAATCCTATGTCCAATAATTGTGCAACTAATTCATCTCTTTCGTCAGTAGATTTAGGATTAGATCTTGAAGGGGGTGTTTCACGAGAAGCTGGTGCAGAATCAGAAAAGCTTTGATATCCATTGTCATTCCACTCTGGTTCAAGGGACGAATCTGATGCATGCCCCGAATCTACTTGTGATACAGGTTCAGAATGAAAAGCATCGGTAAATTCATCATCCAACAAGTTTATCAGGGTATTTGTTCCTAAACTAGGTGAATGTTGGGGTTTTGTAGGTTGTGGAGCCCTAGGTTGCGCTCGAGGTTGAGGAGGAGCTGGGGTATTGAAAATAGCAAAAGGATCATCATTCAAGTCGGTCTTACCAGACACTGAAATACCTGAAGTTTGTGAAGTCGTTGAAGGGCTGGAATTTAATGGAGAAGAAAATAAATCCAAATCATTCCAATTAGAAGACTTTGTAGCGTTTGAAACCGAACCATTTCCCATCTTTTGTTTGTGTAAGTCGGCTAAATTCTTCTTTCTATCGACAGAAGAGTTTGAGATGTTTGTGGCAGATTGAAATATATCTGCAAAAGCATCTTTCTTAGGAGGCATAATCAATTCAATGGCTTCTTATAGCAAAAAATTCCAAACTATATGTGGACAGTTCAATACAAAATAATGTCAAATATTCCAAAAATGTTTTGAAATTCAACTAAATAGAATTATATCAAAACGGTCTCTTGCAAGCCCCTAGCAATTCCTAGTAATTCTTGACAATTCAACTTTTGCGTCTAGTTATCTGATCTGTTATTGAATTTTCATTCTCAGTTATCGCGGGTAAGTACACGACCGATGAGACAAAATGAGATTGAAAAATTTTTAAGAAGAGTAGTTAGAAAGCACAAGACATACGAGCAAAATGCATTTAATGTACACTATTGGCCCAGATGGCAAGAGATTATATACTTTGAAGAAAACCACTGATGATGGAGAAATCACCAAATCTGCACACCCTGCCAGATTTTCTCCAGATGACAAATACTCCAGACAAAGAGTTACCTTAAAAAAGAGATATGGTTTATTACCAACCCAAACTTCTGATAATTAGGTTTACAGTTGGCTTTTATTAGCATTTTGGTTTACTTGTTGAGTATTCATATTGTGTGTATCTCGACTAACTTGACTGGCTTGTAAGTCATCTGAACAAGGAGATGAATTCATGAGATGGAGTCATGAGATGAAGGATGGATTTAATGTGGCAATACTTTTTGACGGAAAGAACTTCTTATTCGTATATGTACTATAATTAGATAAATAATATATTGGCATTAACATGGTCTCTGTTAGTAATAGAGCTAAGTAATGGATTAGCCCCATTACAATACTACTGTTATATCTTTAGCATTTCTATAGTAGTGTTTCTATAATTTTCCTATAGCATTACTATAGCAGCTCTATAGCATTTGTTATCTATGGCCTGTCTGTTGCTTATATATAGAACTTTACGATAATATATCATACGTATTCATCATAAAGTCCATATTTATTCTTTATCACTAATACCTCTAGTTGTGTTGGTGTACGGGTGCTGCTCGAACACAACATAAATCAATTACTTATATTCAAATGGGTTCTCTCTTTTCCCCTGTAGTTTCCAAATTATTCTTAGAAATAGAAGAATAATTGTCCCACATTTGAGAAACAACTTCTATCTCCATATTCTTGTGATTGATGTCCTGCAAAGCTTTGTTCATCTCAACAATCGACTCATTCAAGTTTTCCTAAATGTTAGTACACTTTCATAGTTATTTTATCCAGACCTTTCGCCTATATTGCTCTCGTACATATATTACATACCATATTATTGATTATACGTGAAAGTAACGCGTTTTGGGTTTGTTCATGTGGATTCTCCATGGCTATTTGTTTTGATTCAGAAATTTCGCACTATGTATTAAATATTTATGTAGCAGCACATCTTGCTTCTAGATGAAAGTCCGCAACAATTGGTCTATGGTCACTCATATAAACGCCATCGAATTTAGAATGGAACATTCCAAAGCCATTCAATCTTATATACAATCTATCTTGTGGGTCTGTTTTCGTCTTGTCAAATTGTTTACAATCTACTTTAGTAGTAATTTTTGAGGTATATTTGGGTGCAAAAATATAGTCAATATTTTGACCCCCTTGACTTATTACTTCTCCTTCAAATCCTGTAACAGTTGAAAAACTGTGACCATAATTATTGAACGGGGTTACATGCTTTGCTGTGTCAACTAAGTTTGCGGTTAATAGTCTATAAGATTTCTCTTCTCTTTCAAGATTCAAATCTCCGCACAAAAATGATGGCCATTTATTGATTTCTCTCATCTTCCGTGTGATTATATCTACTGATCCTATTCTTGAAAGTTCACCAATATGATCAAGGTGTGTATTAAAAACATTGATATAATTATTAGTCAGTTTATGTCTTAATGTTACATATGATAAAATCCTCAAATATTTTGCATCCCATCCATTCAACGACGTTCTGACATCTTTGTCATTTAACCAGATAGTATCACTGTGGATAAGTTCCCATTCGGAATTCTTGTATAACACTGGAACAAATTCCCCGATCTCATTACCGTCTATTCTACCTTCTCCAAAATATGACCATTCTGGTTCTTGTGAGGTAGAAAACTTATTTAATTCTTCCAAGATATCAAGCATCTGAAACTTATATACTTCTTGTAGTGTCACTATTGTATTGTACTGCGAGTTTATCTTGATTGAATTAGTAATTTTTCTATACCTTTCTTCCCAAGGTTCTTCACCAGGGACTAGATCATCATGTCCACCATTTTTAACATTATGAGAGTAAATTCTGAAATCAAGTGGTACAATCTTCACTTGAGAAAAATCATCGTTAACTTGGGCATATTTTTTATCTTCTTTGGTATATTTTTTAGAAGTTGATTCAGGAGTTGGAATACCAATCTTAATCTTCTCTTTATTAAAACTAAATTCAGGATCATCATGTTCGATGCTACCTATCTTGGATTTTTCAAAATCTTTGAATGCCTCGTCATCACTTGCTTCCTTGTAAATAGTACCTTTTAATCCCATCTCTTCAGGCTCAACTTCAGGAATACTTCCTAAAAATTTATGAGGATTTTTTGGATCTATTTTCTCTTTAGGAGTATCTGTTTTGGAACCTACTTTTGGTATTGTTTTGGGTCTTGGCTTGGTTGATGACTTTTGATTCAGGTGATTTGGTGATGAAGTCAACTTTGAAGGAGAGTTAATGTCAGTTTTCTGGGTTTGAGGGATTGGAGGAGCCAGATCTTTCTCCAGATCCTCATCTGCTGCTTCTGCAATTTCCTCAGGTGTAGGTTTCTTAGTTACTTTATATGTATGTGGTTTTGAAGGGGCTGGAGGGCCTGTATCTCCTAAGTCCATCACTGGTTTCGAATTCTTTGATCCTTTTATTTCTTCATCTTCGTCAGGTTCATCAAAAGGATTAGATGCTGGAGGTTTCTCAGATCCCTTGCCAGGCTTTTGAACTACCTTCGCTAATTCTTCAGATTGTTTTTGAGATGATTTTTCACCCTTTTGGGGTGTTTTATCATTCTTGTCTGAGTTTTTTCCTTTTTGTTCAGGAGTTATTTGTGCTTGATTTCCCTTACCTTCTCTCCATTTAGCCAAGTTTTCTTCCTCAACAGCATTCATATCAATGAGCAAAGGTGCCTCTGCATTGATATGAGAACTCAACACTAAAAAGCCAATGAATAATATGGCCAAAGCCAAAAGAACAAGCAACTTTATCCTTCTATTACTTGTCATAGTGCTCATAGTGGTCGATCAATTCTTCTGTCGCAAAAACAATAATAAGATCTCAGAGACGAAAAAAGTAAATTTTACTCCATTGACAAGTGAAACTATCCTTCTGGTTAGTCTAAACACGGTGGGAACAATTATAAAAGAATTGAGGAGAGTTTGAAGCCATTTTGTTATGAATTTTTTTGATTTTTGATTTTTGAGCTTTATACCGGAAAAGAGATACAACAAGTATCCGAGATAGTTTAGTGGCTAGAATTACCGTTTGTCGCATGGTAGACCGGGGTTCAATTCCCCGTCTCGGAGCATTCTTTTTTTGCAGCTATTTGACTTGATAGTTAGTGGATAAGGTCAAAATTGTAACGTCTTATGGACGCTTGGTGGCTAATTTTGAGCAAAAGAGTTAAAGTTCGCTTTTCTTACAACATATGATTTCTTCTTTAGTCAATTGGGCTTTTAGAACTATTGGACAGTAGATATCTAAATAGTACCTAGGCTAGATCAAAGAGAAAAGAACCAATAAGAAGCGCAAATGGTTTAGTGGTAAAATCCAACGTTGCCATCGTTGGGCCCCCGGTTCGATTCCGGGTTTGCGCATTACTTTTTTGCCTAATTTTTAATTCTTTCGTTTCCTGGCAATAGTTTAGAACTTACAAACAGTGTAAATGGTCTGGTCGATTAGAACTGTGAAAATTCATGTGTGCGACTTCAGCTGTGTGCGACATGTGAGATGAGATTCGCGACATCGCTAATGGTTTAAAGACTAACACTTAGTGCTAATTAACTTGATAATGGCAACACATCAAGACTTGAATATCTTTAAAGATAATTCGGTTGTTAGTGATAGCATACTTACCTCGTCACATTCATACTTAACATTAATAGCCCACTATGAGGGTACTCAACCTTCTTGGTTGATCAATTCTATCATTGAAAGTGCATTGATTGGAACTTCAACTTTGATCAATAAAGACCTAAATAAGAAGATTTTGAATAGAAGTGAGTTGACTATAGTGTCTTTCGTTAATGATAAAGAATTATATAACAAGAGTTGTAAGAAAAATGGTCTTGACTTATCAAGAGATAAGAATTTCAAATTCATCGATTGTTTCACGGACCTTTTTACTAAAATTATAAAAGATCCTGAAAACTGTGATTCAGACCTTGATAAATATTTTGACTTAATTTTGAATCAAATCTCCTTATCTCCAAATCCAAAAAAAATTATCATAATAGAAAGTCCTGAAATTTTATTGTCTGCTACCAATTTATCCTCCACAAAATTATCAAATTATATTTTAAAATTCAACAAGTTATGTCGTAACTTGTATTTGGTAGCTTCACATTGTCATCCTCAGTTAGTAGACTTGACAATCTCCGATGTTAACGATCCGTCCTACAAATCAACTGATTTTTTGACCAAAATCCATTACAGATCAAATTTAAATATTTATTTAGAGCCTTTAACTACTGGAAGAGCTGATGATATTACGGGAATATTAACCGTGACTAAGGGTGCTAAACCTTTTACAGAATCGAATTTGACAATTAACGAAAAGAGTTACACTTATAAGGTATCAAAAGAATCAAATATTAAATTATATTTCAGATAAATATATACGGCGCATACACGCTTCCTTTTAGCTCTAACCTAACCTTAATTTCCATTCCCAACTATCTAGGATCTTTTCCTGTGAATATTATATAAATCATCTAATGCAAATTCAATGGAACATCTTGTTAGCAATAACGGAAATAAAGGCCAAACTGATTTTTCACCAACTAATATCCAGTATGGAATATTTTCCATTGTTTTATGAACATCAAATACTCTACCAAAGTCTTTCAAGAAATACCTTAACTCAGGAACGATAGTTACCTCTCTTATGCTTGATAATGATTGAGGAAATGATGGTTTTTCATCGATGAAGAATCGTTTTAATGTGTCTGACAAAAGCCCCAACTTATCCAATAATTCAAGTCTATGCTGAATCTCCATACCAATAATATTCTTGAGATGTTTGAAAATAGTAAATCCTGAGTCTTTGTAATAGAATTCTCCTGTTTGTGACTTGAATACAAACTCCTCGTCATCCATTTTATCATCATCTTCCGTTTCTGTATCATTTGTCTCAATCAATCTTTGACGTTTGAGCTCTATATCCTTTACTTTACGTGGTGGGAGCTTGTGATACTTGGTTCTCCCATATTCATTGAAATGTTTCAAATCATTTGAAATAAAGGGAGCCAAATATGGTCTTGCTAAACTGGTAATAAAATGATTGACATTAAATAATTCAGTTAACCTGGTGTATGCTGATTTGGCTTTAACGTGGAAATATGAATCAGATAAATTCTCTGCATTAGCTGCCTTTGTTCTCCTTGAAAAATTATTTTGGTTATAACTTACATCTTGTGGCTTCAAAAAGATGACATCTAAATTTGGGTTTTGTAGAACCACATTATTATTAAAATCTTTGACATATAGTTGTACATTATCAGAAAGAACACCTGTACCAATTGAAGCATAAATCGCTGTCCAAATGATTACATTTGGGGATGTAATATAATTAAGTAAAGTAGGGACAGACTGGTCAGTAGGATGGACTGCAATATTTAAAATCTTCTCGGTTTTTAAATATGCTTCTTCAAATGTTAAATCACCAATAGTATCACGTACGAATTTCAAGAATATCAAAATATCTTGAGAATAACCTTTTTTAACCACGTTATCAATAACATTGCCATATCTTTCGTCTACATCATGGTTTAACCTGTCAATATTACCCATGGCGTCAGCAATATTAATCAATATTGGGATTAACTCGTCGTCACTTAAGACACACACTAACGAAGCAACTGCAGCTCCAACAGCACTACCTCCAATAATTCTAGGAAGAAGTCCTTTAAAATATAATGCTTTAACAACACCTAAATGGCATAAACCAAATAATGAACCACCTTGCAATATCAAAGCAGTACTTCCAAAAGACTGTTTTGCATCATGGAAGAAGTCTAGGGTCAACTGCTTACTATTCATGATATACTCTGTGCTATTATTTTCATTTGAAGAATTAAGAGAATCATTCAAATAATTCAAACAATTCAAAACTTCACCAATATATTCTTCAATTTTGAACTTTGTGCCCATATATGATTTCATGTAAAGCTTTTTCTGAGATATACCACCAAAGTTTCTAATTAGACCACCTCTTAATAATGACATTATCAAAGAGGAATCTTTATTTAATCTAGCCCTTCTCAATAGCTTCGTTCTTTCATCAATAAGTATGTAATCATAATGTTTTGATATAAAGTTTTGTCTCCATAAATCCAAGTTAGTTAATTTATCTATTTCTATTATGGTCTTCTTCCATTCATTATAAGTTTTAACGCTTTTTAAGTGTTTTATATATTCTTTTAAAGGGTCTTTACTATAATAAATTTGATATATTTTCTTGACCCAAAAGAAAAAAATGTCAAGCAAAAACTCCAATAGCACCCAAATGAATGATGGCGTATGATTGAACAAGAATGTAACGACCGGTAGAAGATACCGTTGACTATATTGTTTAATCATTAATTAATGACTTATATTTCATATGCTTTTATACTACTTCAAGTGAGTGCGAAACTTAAAAATAAACCATAGAGATAACTGTCAGGTGTAATAAATGAATTATAAACTTGATATACATTTAGAACTAAGTAGACCTCATAAGCTTCTTACTACGGCTAAAGAACTTCTTTCCTAAGTTGGAAGCATGCAAGCCTCCCGTTTCAACTTTATCTCTGACACTTGAAACACGGCTTCTGATAGAAGTATGTCTTCTCAAGTCATTATGTGTAGCATTTTGGTAAGCTTGGGAAGCAATCTTACCAATATGTATGTTAGAAGCATTGTTTGACTTTTTCAATGTCTCACTCAACCAAGTTTGTAATCCTGTATCATAGCTTATTTCCTTTTCAAGAGCCTCTTTCAACAACTCAATTCTATCTACAGTTTGAGAAGGCTTCATGATCGTCTTCCAATTTGAAACTGGATAAGCATTTGGTGGGAAAGTCTTCCTTGTAGATTGAGTACTTACTGTTGGTGTTTCGCTTACTGTTCTTTTGTGAGTATCAAGTGGCATACTAGGTGCTATGGAGGATGAAAGTTCGTGAGAACTAGCATCATCGTACAAAGTAGACTTTTCGTCTTGGCTTGTTCTATCACTGTCACTAATAGGTGCTAATAAGCTTGAATATCTCTGTTGTTTCAAAGATGCTAAGCTCTCTTTTGACGTCAAGTTTTCTTGGAATTTACCATCTTGATATTCGTGATCTTTTAAGATGGAGTCACTTGATTGTGCGGTGATGCCTAATCCCTGACTTGTATTGTCACTGTTATTATGACTACTACTGAAAGTATCGTCATTGTCGTCAGGATCCTCGTTAATGCTAGGTAATGCAATATCGATGGTGTCAGGCATAGACACCGCACTAACAAGTGACAGTGTATCAGATGCAGTTGAAACGTTTCTTAACTTTGTGAATTTTTGATACCCGTTATTACTTGAATCATTATCTAAACTAAAATTGAAATTTGATTCATTGTCATTATCATTTATAAATTGATCTCTGAAGTTATTGGTATTTGGTTTCCAAGCACCCATATTGAAAGTGTTGGTACTCATTGTGGAATCACGTCTGCTCAAATCTTTATCAAGGTTTGGTGGTTCTGGAAAATCAGTTTTCTGATCAAATGAAAATTTTCCTGTAGATAAAGAACCAGTAGATCCCACAGGATGTAAATCAGGAGGTTCTAAGCTACTCGTATCATTTGCTACTGATAAATACTCGTCGCCTTTCTTTCCATCCAGATGTTCAAGTTCAGCAATTTCAGGCACATTCTCAGTTGCATATTGTGATTCTTTAGCTACATGTGACTCTTTGTTTTCGCTCTTATCACTCATATAAGCATCAACCGCATCACCAAATGTACTATAGCTTGGTGAGTCCACTGGTGGATCTAATAATGGAGGTAATTTTCTAACTGATGATTTCCGGCTAGTTGCAATGCTGTTAGAATATGATGATGGTGGCTGAACTGGCGACTCAGATGAGGTATCACTGTCATAACTTTTTGCTTCTGTTGACCTCGGAATGCTATTTGGGTCATCGTCGATTGATTGATTCAATTGACCTGGAGGTTTTCTTATCGATTGTTTATGACCACTCAATTGACTCACGTATTTCTCGTGGTACATTTTTTCATCTGCTGTTGAGAGAGGAGCAATAGGAGTAAAATTTTTGTCATCATAATCATCTTCGTCTTCGTAATCATAGTAGTCATAGTTGTTTTCAAAATCAGGTAAAGACACATCAGCAGTTTCGATATTAGGCAACATATCTTTGTCATTAATAGAGCTATTCTGTAAATCATTAATAAAAGAATCCAAAACATTATCATCCTTATCTTGGAATTCTTCATTCTGTGCTTTCTTTTCGTAATAAGGAATAGGATCATCTTCTGAATCTGAGGAATCGTTGAAGTTTTTGTTATCAATAGATAAGACTAATCCTTCCTTTTGCGCAGATACTTGTTGGCTAATTGGTGATTCTGAAACTTTTGAAGCTTCATTCTCAGGACTGGAAACAGAATATGACTCTCTAGTTGTGTATACTTCAGAATCTTCAGCAGGGTGATTTTTGGTTTCAACCTGACTTTCAGGGTCAGGAGACTCTTCAATTATATCTTCATAGGCGATACTGTTCTCTCTTTTGTGTAAGCTTGCCACTCTTAAGTTTACCGGTTCATTTTGAATAGAGTCGGCATCAGATTGGAAACTTTTTTCCGACAAAGGAGTATCTGGTTGAGAATGAGAGCTAACATTTCTTGAACCACTGTTCCCATAAGTTGGAGTAGGAGGTTGGAAATTGTCACTCTCTCTTTTATATGTTAAAATGGTCTTTTTAGCTGGGGCATCATCATAGCCATCGATTATTGAATCGTTAGCTAAACCCTCATCCTCTTCATCGTCATCGTCATCGTCATCATCTTCATCTTCATCTTCAGATTTATTATTCATCCCGTCTATGGATAAAATCAATTTTTCGTTATCTTTTGTTGGAGAATCATTTAAAGTATATGCGTTTTCATTATTCAGTTCGGGAATTTCGGCCAGTTTTTCAGCAAGTTCATCACTCTCTTTATTTATAGAGGTCTTTTGATCGTTGTCTTCTTCTGAATTCTCTGCTATTTCATCTTGAGGTAAAACAAACCTCTCAGCCACTACATGATTTAAATCAGGACTACGAACGTCTACTTCATTGTCAGAACCTGAGTGGCTTTCATAATCATATTCATCATTCCATTCGTCTCCATATGATGGAACAGATGCTCTCACCCACCTGGTAGACTTGTGTCTTCCAAATTTATCCGCCATATTAGAAGTAATGTTTTAGTTAATGGCTGATAATAAATGACAACTTTGAGTGAGAAAATATTTTATAGATTCCGGTATATTACAAGTTGCAAAATAGGATAGAGAATAGAGGAAATATAAAATAAAACAAAAATCTGATTACATTATAAACTTCAAGTTCATATCAGTTGGATGAGAACTACTCAATTGAGGTTTCTGGGAATATTTACCACTCAAGAAGTTTCTCATATTGTTTAATAATGAAAGATAAGATTGTTCTGGGTTTTGTGATAAAATAGAAATGAAAGCGTAACTCATGGCACCACTAGCAGACCCATTGAAACTAGCATCGGCAGAAGTTTGATCATCTTTGCTTCCTGACAAACTAATAACATCTGCAGGAGAAGCTTTCATTTGTCTAACTTTATCTTGATCGACATTTCCTTGATTGTAGACTGTTTTAGCAATACCACCTAAAGCTGACAAAACTCCACCATAGTTACCTCTTCCATAACTAAGAACCGCTCCTAAAGCATCAGATCCAACGTCTTTCAAAATATTCGGTTCTTTAACAACACCTTTGGTAGAATAAACATATGGAAGATCTAAAGCGGTACCTGAATGACATGAATCGAAAAGAGCAGTTAATCTACAACCTGGTGGCAAATTTCTAACCATAATATCATGCATAATATCATCTACGATATCACCAGATTGTTGAAAGTCTAATGGGTAAATAACTTCATCATAGCCGCTTTCTTCGTCGCCATCCAAATCTTTGGTCAATCCACCGTGACCACTATAATGGAAAAAAAGGGAATCATTTGGTCTTGCACCTTGGACAAGCCATTGCATTGCTCTTATAATATTTTCTCTAGTTGGTATTTTATTATATTGTCTTTGATCATCACTTAAAATCACCATATCATCCCAAGTATATCCATATCTATCACATAAAAACTTACTCATATTCTTAACATCATTAATACAACCTTTTAATTCATTGTTGGTACCAATATAATTGATACCAATTAACAAAGCCTTTCTTCTACCTGAACAATTGGAGTATTGGAAAGAAGCATCTAATCTACTATCAAATCTTTGAGGTTGAAATGATGGCATTTGAAATCCTCCTCCATTATTAGGAGGTGCTTGAGGTCCTCTACTATATCCTCCTTGTGGTTGGCTATAATATCCTTGACCTTGTGGTGGTCTTTGGTTATGATATCCTTGTTGTTGACCTTGTGGTGGCCCGTAATTACTATAATTGTGATTACCTTGTCCTGGAAACATCACTTATGTCAACGCTCTAACTGAAATTCAATTCAACGCGGTGAATTTCACTTATAATCATAGAATTGATCAAATTGAATATTGAAAGATTTGATATAATATATACGTAAATTGATATAATAAGAGCCTATAAATTATAATTTAGGAGCATCTTGACCTTGAGAAATAATAACTTCGGGGTACAAATCACCCATCATACCACCAATATGCCATAAACCACCATCAACAACTTGAATAGTTCCTGTAACAAAAGAAGCAGCAGGAGAGAAAAGATAAACGGTAGCATCAGCGATATCTTTAGTAGTACCAAATCTTTGTAAAGGAGTTCTTTTATCAAAAGGTTTAGCATTTGGTGGTGTTAATCTTGACATACCTTCAGTACCATCGATAGCACCAGGAGCAATACAATTAGATCTAATACCAATTGGTCCTAATTCAACAGCTAAAGCATTAGACAACGCATCAATACCAGCTTTGGCGGCACCAACGTGTGATTGGAAAGGAACCCCATAATAGTGTAATGTGGCAGAAACGAAAAGGATGGAACCTTTATTTTTTCTAAGTTGCTCAAAACAAGCTTTAACAGTATTATAAGAACCCAATAAATCAATGGAAACAACAGATTTAAAAGCATTGGCAGATAAATGATTAAAATCACTCAAGAAATTACCAGCAGCACCAGCAATTAAGAAATCAATTTTACCTAATTTTTCAACAGTTTGATCAACGGCTTTAACTAAAGAATTAACATCTCTAACATCAACGTTACCAATACCAATAACTTTAGCACCCTCTCTTAATTGGGCCATTTCTGTAGCTGCTTTGATGGTCTTAGCTTCATTTCTACCAATAATAGCAGCGTCGGCTCCTAATAAGATTAAAGCTTCAGTTTGAACTCTACAGATGGTACCTGCACCTCCAGTAACAAACACAACTTTTCCTTTGAATAAATCTTTTTTCCAACTACAAGTATCGAGGTATGTTCTATCTAATGATGACATTATATTCTTATATTTTTAATTATTGATTGAAGTGATTTCTTATTTTGGTTCTTTCGGACTTCTTTAATAAAATATTAAATATTCATGAGATTTTCAACTTTTTGTGGGGGGTGAGAAGTTCCCTTCCTCGGGAATAAAAAAAAATCAGAAGCAGATATTAGAAGCACCAAAATGTTGAAAAATCTACTAAACTGTATGATATATTCTCGTGAATGTTGGGGTCATATTGTGATTTTTTGGTGATTTTTAGAAAGCTATATTAATTTTTCATATTTTGTTTAGAGATATAGCTTATATTTAATTGTTGCGAAATTTATGATAATAATATCTAAATATTAAATCAAATTAATTATTTTCAAAAAAAATGAAGACATCGGAGTTTGTTAATTAGGAAGGTAACAGAGGCATCACATATTTCTTTCGAAAATTTTCAAGATATTAGATATCGATTGAATAAGAAAATATATATTGAAATGAACACTGGATAATGAAATTATCATAAGAAAAAACAACAAAAATCAGCGTCTTAAAAACATTGACGATAAATAGATCTTATGATCTTAAGATTTAGGACTTCGAAACAAAGTCCTTAAGTCCTATTATCAATTATTAATTGACCGATGGAGCTTATTTCTTACATTGAGTGCACTTGTCGCATTTCTTTTGACATTCACAAGTAGTACAATTTTTGCAAGAGCCACAGGAAGGGCCTTTGTGATAGTTAACTAAAACTTGAGTAGTCATTATAATTTGTTTAATTATTGTTGTTTGTTTTCTAATATATTCTGTTAATAAACTGGAATATACTTGTAAATTTAAGGTGTTTCTAGGGGTATTTATAGGTAAAAATTATATAAAAGAATAGGGGGTAGCAAATGCTTTTATCATTTACACTATTTGGTTGCAGTTGTCTTCGTCCTGAACTATAACAATGATAAATAACACCATTACACGACTATATAATCAAGTGATTTAAGGAGTTTGTTACATACTTTGTCCTTATATTAAATGTATCATGGTTTGTATATTACTTGATTTGGACCTTACATCAACGGTTTTTAGTTTATCTTTCCTGCAACTAAAACGTTACAACCATCCCCCTTTTTTTGGAGGTTAAGGATCAGTTCTTGCAATTTAGTCTATTACTTTATCTCTGGTCAATGGTAATCTATGTTTGACATTAGAACATTAACATTTTCAATAACTATTTTCATAATCTCTGTATTTTGTAAACTTGAAAGCTTCCCTTAACAATCTACTAGATTTTGCTGTTTTATTAAGTTGGCTGCTTCAGAAATGTCATCGAAAAGAGAATGTCTTAAATACTCCCAGACTTTTGCAACCTACAGGCATTAAAATTCTACATTCAAAGTTTGGAATACTTAAAAATATGGAATTTGGCTAACAATCACCTTGTCAAATAGTTTTATTCTAATCATAAATATGTTCTTTTGGCATTTACCTAACTTTTATTTTGTGATTCTTTTCTACCTGACACACTAAATCCAGAATCAATGATCTCTACGACATCCCATTGAAAGAAGTTTTTGTTAGCCAGAATATCGATAAGATAATATCGTGCTATTGTAAAACTTCTTGACAACCCATTCTTATATTTACTATTTGTATTTATAATTTCCATATGCAACCTTGGCTAATCCTAACATCACCAATCATAAATCAATCGGTTTGTTTTCATTAACCAATTAATAGTCACGTTACTCCAATTTACAACCATTTATCGAGTAATAAGGAAAAGAAAAGTAGTGAACAGGCAAACAACACAAAAATATAGTGGTTATCCTATTGTTGCCAAAACTGATTCTCTTGGAAGTATGATCCTTAGCAGTTTTAAGCTAGAATTGTCTAGAGGGATGTTTGGATTATTAGGTTATTCTTACGGTAATATCTGTACTTCATTGTTTCAGTTGTCAAAGGATTGAACCATTGAAATGGTTATTTTGAGACTATTATTCAAGTATATGACATTTAATAGGTTAAAAAGAGAGTAGCATTGTAAATCAGTTAATCCAGCCTTTATAACCATGAATGAAAGAAGGGGAAAGTAGCCTTTATCATTTGCAACCAAAAAAAGAAAGGGGAGAGCTGGGAATTGAACCCAGGGCCTCTCGCATATTTGTTTCAACTTTGCACCAGAGTTATCTGGTGCTAGGCCGGTAACCCAAAGCGAGAATCATACCACTAGACCACACTCCCGTTAAATCCTGGCCGCTGCTTCACTTGTCAGAGCGAAGAGTTAAACCACTGGACTACGATCTTCTGTTGGGAAGTTTTTGGTAATTAAAATTTATAAACAATCGGAAACAAGAACCCCCGTACACCAACACACTTATGTATTCGACTTAGAGTATTCGTTGGAAATTCTAATTTCTGAAGATTTTTTTTGCTGATTCAGATTTTTAGTTACCACTATAAGGGTTTACGAGTTGACTTGTTTCATCTAGCTGTGAGGCGATGAACAGGAAGCAAAACGTTTTTTTAATCTACAAATGTTTCTATCATCATTGTATACCACCAGAGAATCAAACACACTTGCAATCATTTTTCAATTCTAAAAGTCGTATATCTCTTCTTCATCCCATTGCTAGTAGTATCAACTTGGTAAATAGCTTTAACATTTGTGTTTGGCCAAATAGTTGTCAAATTTACTCATTCCCTTTCTCCTAACAGTTATTTGCCAATCTCCGAAAACTTGTTGTTAATTTTAGTATAATTGAATTCTTATACTATAATATTACATATGTTAAAGGAAGCCGCTTTTTGAATTTATAATCTTATTGGAATAATTATCAGCAATAGAAAGTAGTAATTAGATATATGGCTGGGGTATTCAACACAATTTCTATTGTGATTTCGTTTTCTCTTCTTTACTATTTCTATTCAAATGAAGGAAAATCACCCAAAGTAACCGTATCTATACTATAATTCAGTAAGAATTGAAGTGAATAGGACTAATATATACTATAGTGCAGTGAAAATAGAAACAAAGACCTAGAATCAGATCCATCGATAAAAATACACTTCATTTTATAATTTTGACTCAAATAAAAAGCTTTTAAAACGCAACAAAAGCACCAATAAAATATTTGAAAGTCTAGTAGTGATATTTAAAATATTTAAAGCTAAAATTATGATCATATACAGAAAAAAAAGAAGAAATTTTTTTTTTTTTTTTAATACTAATCGTACATTCGTTCTAGCTAAACTACATACCTAGGTATCCAGCGATAAGATGCCAGTCGGAACATACTCATCATTTAAGCCCTTTTGGGCTAGTATTAGGAAGAAAACTTACTTAGTACAAACCAAGTAAGAAAAAACTCCTTATATTTTGGCTTCCAAGATCCTACATGATCTCATGACAGTGCTTATATAGGTATTTGGGAAGTGATTGGGTTATCCATATAGGGATCCATTCGAATCCTTCATAATGACGTTTAAAATGATCTACATCACGTGCAAGGTTCTGCTCAATATTGACGTGAAGATGAAAGATAACAGTGTAGTATTTGTGTAGACTGAGGAGAATTCTAAAGCTAAAATTATGATCATATACAGAAAAAAAAGAAGAATTTTTTTTTTTTCAATCTAATGTCTATTATCATCACTATATACTAGAGAATCAAACCGACTAAAAGGAACCATTAAAGGTCATCAGATT